>WNWK01002651.1:105000-170000 GCA_009830355.1 Cherax destructor
GACACAATGAAGTCAACGACATCATAAAGAGAACCCTTGCTACAGCTGGATGCCCAGCAGAGAGAGAGCCCCGATCACTAGCAGCCAACAATGCCCACAACCCAGCAAACCGCCCAGACGGGATCACCATCTATCCTTGGAAGAATGGCAAGCTCTTAGCATGGGACTATACCTGTGTGTCGACACTGGCTGACACCTACATCCATCACAGTGTCGGGCGACAGGGACGAGCTGCTGACCACAGGGAGGAGTACAAGATTGACAAGTACAGGGACATAAGCCAACAGTATCAATTTGTCCCAGTGGGATCAGAGACCTTGGTAGCATGGGGAAAAATACAACATGTTTCCTTAAAGAACTGGGTTCCAGACTCATCGAAACTACCAGGGACCTAAGGGCAGCCACATTCATGTTCCAGCGCCTCAGTGTGGCCATCCAGAGGGGAAATGCATGCTGCATACTGGGCTCGCGTCCGGCTTCGGAGGAGCTGGAGGAGATTCATAATCTTTGATATATTGTACCAATGTAATCATGTTCATGTTTGTGTTTTCTGTCAATGTATTCTGTCTATTAATAAAGCACTTGTATTATGTATGTATATATATATATATATATATATATATATATATATATATATATATATATATATATATATATATATATATAAGATTGGGTAGGAGAAAAGTGGAATATTCAAATGGCTTCAGGAAGAAATCCAAATATTCTTCCTTGAAGCCTTTTATCCACTTCTCCACATGAGGTTCGTAGGTTCGAGTCTCCGTCGGCCAGAGATCAGTGTTTGTGAATATTTCGCCTGCTCTTGGAATTCCTAGTATATATATATATATATATATATATATATATATATATATATATATATATATATATATATATATATATATATATATATACACAAAATATATATTATTTATCATTTATTAGATGGCAAACTATTATATATTCGCTATCATTTATTAGATGGCTAACTATTAAGTAAGTAAGTAAGTTTATTCAGGTATACACAAATACAGTTACATAGATTATCATACATAGCAGCATATGTGTAGACAACCCAGGATAACCCAGGATAACACAAAGAAGTCAGACATGGTGACTTATTTCCATTGGGGTTAGTTAGTTCAGACTCACAGGTAAGGACCCACTAGGGGCGAGGGGGAAGTGGGGACAGAAGAAGAATAGCCGGTGAGAGGAAGAGCTGAAGTAGAAGAGAAAGAGTCAGGACTAAACCCAACAGTCTAACTACTTAAAAATTACCATTGGGGTCCATTTAATACCTTAATATTATACACTGTGGGAGATATATGTTATTATACTATATAGGATATATACTAGGAATAAGGTAAAAAGAGTTATTTACATATACATGTATGTTAGCTAAAAAAAATAATTCTCCTCCCTTTCTGTCGCTACATTCATTAGGTACCTTTCTGTCGCTACATTCATTAGGTATCTTTTGGTTCTCTTCTTGAACTGGTTCATGCTATGACTGGCTTTGACATGTGCAGGCAGTCTGTTCCATTCCTTTATTGGTGTACAATAAAAGGTGTTTGAAGCCTGGCCACTGACTGTGGGTACTACAAAGTTGTGCTCTCTCCCCCTAGTACTATGACTGCTTTGGTTCCCAGCCTTGACAAAATTGGCAGCAAGATATTCTGGACACTGTTTGTGAGCAATTTTATAAACGTGATTGAATTTAAGTTGATTTACTCTGTCATCAATATTCAGCATATCTAATTGTTGTAATTCATCCTGGCCTACATATTCTCTTGGTCCCAGGTCCAGGATGAATCTTGGACCCAGGTCCAGGATGAATCTTGGACCCAGGTCCAGGATGAATCTTGGTCCCAGGTCCAGGATGAATCTTGGACCCAGGTCCAGGATGAATCTTGGACCCAGGTCCAGGATGAATCTTGGACCCAGGTCCAGGATGAATCTTGGACCCAGGTCCAGGATGAATCTTGGACCCAGGTCCCAGGATGAATCTTGGACCCAGGTCCAGGATGAATCTTGGTCCCAGGTCCAGGATGAATCTTGGACCCAGGTCCAGGATGAATCTTGGACCCAGGTCCAGGATGAATCTTGGACCCAGGTCCAGGATGAATCTTGGACCCAGGTCAAGGATGATGTGTGATTTGCAGCTTATCTTTCAGTTATTTTTGTCAAGGCAGAGTACCATGAAGAGCAAGCGTAGTCAATATGACATTGTATAAGGGCAAGACATAGGGTCCTGCGAGCCTCAGTAGGTAGACACTGTGCTTGTCTGTAGAGGAACTTCAGTCTGGCATTCGCCTTCTTTACTACACTGTTCCCTATCAGTTCTCCTGACATGCATGGGTCAAAGGGGATTCCCAGATATTTTACTGAGGAAACTGAAGTGATGGATTCCCCATTATATATTCGCTATCATTAGATCTATTATATATATTATTAGATCTATTATACGTATATATTATTAGATATATATTCGCTATCACTTATAAGATGGCAAACTATTATATATTCGCCATCATTTATTAGATGACAAACTATTATATATTCGCCATCATTTATTAGATGGCAAACTATTATATATTCGCTATCATTTATTAGATGACAAACTATTATATATTCGCTATCATTTATTAGATGGCAAACTATTATATATTCGCCATCATTTATTAGATGGCAAACTATTATATATTCGCCATCATTTATTAGATGGCAAACTATTATATATTCGCTATCATTTATTAGATGGCAAACTATTATATATTCGCTATCATTTATTAGATGGCAAACTATTATATATTTCTTTGTTTTTGAAGTTCACTTTGTACTAACAAGGTTCTTGTTACGAAGCTCCGTAATTGAGGCTTCGTCTGCCATTGACCACAACCGTAGTTAATGATAATTAGGGTTATTCAGACCACTGCTTTAATTACTCTCGTTGGCTCTTCGCATTGTTCGTAATTACGGGTTATATAATCGATAATGAGAAGGGTTTGTGTGGGAGGGGGTGAAGGACGTGTTGTACACTGATATATACTGGTATACACTGGTATATGTAGATATATACTCAGGTATGCACAGATATATACACAGGTATATACAGATATACAAGGTATAGACAGATATATATACACAGGTATATACACACACACAAACACACTGCGAGGAATAGATAAGGTGGACAGAGACAAGATGTTCCAGAGAGGGGACACAGAAACAAGGGGTCACAATTGGAAGTTGAAGACTCCTATGAGTCAAAGGGATGTTAGGAAGTATTTCTTCAGTCATAGAGTTGTCAGGAAGTGGAATAGTCTAGAAAGCGACGTAGTGCAGGCAGGAACCATACATAGTTTTAAGACTAGGTTTGATAAAGCTCATGGAGCAGCGGAGAGAGAGGACCTAGTAGCAATCAGTGAAGAGGCGGGGCCAGGAGCTATGACTCGACCCCTGCAACCACAAATAGGTGAGTACACACACACTAGAGTATGCAGCACCAGTCTGGAACCCACACCTGGTCAAGCATGTCAAGAAATTAGAGAAAGTGCAAAGATTTGCGACAAGGCTAGTTCCACAACTCAGGGGTCTGTCCTATGAAGAAAGGTTGAGGGAAATAGGACTAACAACAATGGAGGACAGAAGGGTTCGAGGAGACATGATAACGACATACAAAATACTGCGGGGAATCGACAAGGTAGATAGTGACAGGATGTTCCAGAGAGGGAACACAGAAACAAGGGGACACAACTGGAAGCTGAAAACTCAGATGAGTCAAAGGGATGTTAGGAAGCAATTCTTCAGCCATAGAGTAGTTAGGAAGTGGAATAGTCTAGCGAACGATATAGTGGAGGCAGGAACCATACATAGTTTTAAGACAAGGTATGACAAAGCTCATGGAACAGGGAGAGCAGAGACCCAGTAGCGGACAGCGCAGAGGTGGGGCCAGGAGCTGAGTATCGACCCCTGCAACCACAATTAGGTGAGTACATACATATAAATATGCAAAAAGATCACAGTAAACAGTGATATCAAAATATGCAAGAAAACCACTATGAAAAATAGCATATATATATATATATATATATATATATATATATATATATATATATATATATATATGCTAGAATTCGCAAGAGCAGGCGAAATATTCACAAACACTGATCTCTGGCCGACGGAGACTCGACCCTACGAACCTTGTGACAGGAACGCAGTGCTTTACCGACCGTACCACACTGGACCAATACCTTGATTAGATGAAAAGCTGTAAGCCTCCTGCCTGAAAGCTGGCTGCCTTGGATCAACGTCTAGCGTGAGCTGGATGCCAAGGTATTGGTCCAGTGTGTACGGTCGGTAAAGCACTGCGTACCTTGTCATGAGGTTCGTAGGGTCGAGTCTCCGTCGGCCAGAGATCAGTGTTTGTGAATATATATATACTATATATATATATATATATATATATATATATATATATATATATATATATATATATATATATTTGTGTGTGTGTACACATATATACACAGGTATATACATATATACACAAATATACAAAGCTATACAACGAGAACAAAGCTGTGCAGTCAAAAATAGTATTTAAAACTATACAATTAGTGTGTATATGAGACAGAAAGAGAGAGAGAGAGAGTTGCTAATTACTTTCCACTTGCCGCTCTTTATCTGCCTAAAAGCCAGCTGAAAACTGCCCAGGTCTACACACACACACACACGTACGTACGTGTCAGTAGCCTGTACAACACACATGACCAGCACGCACAAATATTACAAGAATTTTAAAGACGGGTGGGCTGCATTTTCCCTGACTGCAAGAAAGACCTCGACTCTGTACCACACACAAGATTTATCCTCAAATCCGACAGACACGCTAATCTGTCCGGAACAGTAAAGGATTTGAATGCACAGTAATCCCAGGGATTTGAATGCTAAGTAATCCCAGGGATTTTAGTTCTAAATAATTACACAATAGTCCACTCCATGTCTTGTGCACGCCTGGAAAAGTACACTGTGCATATATTCTAGGACTGCAACACACACAAACATATATACACCCATAAAGGAACATGTTGCGCAATATATACACCAAAAATGGAATACTTTACTCGGTATATACACTAGGAAATATGGTATATAGGTTTATAGTGGCAGTAATAGCATAACATTGCAGCGTCACTCAGATCTGGACTATTTTTGTGTCAAGATGGATGTTTGTATAGTTGCATGAGCAAGTTGTGGAGGGAAATTCAATACACAGCTTCAGGACTGTTTATATTCGGATTTTTAAACCCGGAGGAGGGTTAGCCAGTCACGTTAACCCGGGGTAGGGAGGGTTATCCACCTAGGATAACCCAGGGTAGGGAGGGTTATCCACCTTGGATAACCCAGGGTAGGGAGGGTTAGCCACCTAGGATAACCCAGGTAGGAGGGAGCCACCCAGGATAACCCAGGGCAGGGAGGGTTATCCACCTAGGATAACCCAGGTGGGAGGGTTAGCCACCTATGATAACCCAGGGCAGGGGGGGTTAGGCACCCAGGATAACCTGGTAGGAGGGTTATCCACCTAGATAACCCAGAGTAGGAGGGTTAGCCACCCATGATAACCCAGGGCAGGAGGGTTAGCCACCCAGGATAACCTGGGTAGGTAGGGTTATCCACCTAGGATAACCCAGGAGGGAGGGTTAGCCACCCATGATAACCCAGGGCAGGGAGGGTTAGGCACCCAGGATAACCCAGGGTAGGGAGGGTTATCCACCTAGGATAACCCAGGGTAGGGAGGGTTAGCCACCCAGGATAACCCAGGGCAGGAAGGGTTAGGCACCCAGGATAACCCAGGGTAGGAGGGTTATCCACCAGGATAACCCAGGGTAGGGAGGGTTAGCCACCCCGGATAACCCAGGGCAGGGAGGGTTAGGCACCCAGGATAACCTAGGTAGGGAGGGTTAGGCACCCAGGATAATTCAGGGTAGGGAGGGTTAGCCAGCCAGGATAACCCAGGGAGGAGGGTTAGCACACACGATAACCCAGGGTAGGGAGGGTTAGCCACCCAGGATAACCCAGGGTAGGGGTTAGCCACCCAGGATAATCCAGGGTAGGTAGGGTTAGCCACCCAGGATAACCCAGGGGAGGAGGGTTAGCCACCCAGGATAACCCAGGGCAGGAGGTTAGGCACCCAGGATAATTCAGGTAGGGAGGGTTAGCCACCCAGGATAACCCAGGGTAGGGAGTGTTAGGCACCCAGGATAATTCAGGTAGGAGGGTTAGACACCGAGGATAACCCAGGGTAGGGAGGGTTAGCCAGCCAGGATAACCCAGGGTAGGGGGGGTTAGTCAGCCAGGATAACCCAGGGTAGGAGGGTTAGGCACCCAGGATAACCAGGGCAGGGAGGGTTAGCCAGCCAGGATAACCCAGGTAGGGAGGGTTAGACAGCCAGGATAACCCAGGGTAGGGAGGGTTAGCCAGCCAGGATAACCCAGGGTAGGGAGGGTTAGCCAGCCAGGATAACCCGGGGCAGGGAGGGTTAGCCAGCCAGGATAACCCAGGGTAGGGGGGGTTAGCCACCCAGGATAACCCAGGGTAGGGAGGGTTAGCCAGCCAGGATAACCTGGGTAGGGAGGGTTAGCCACCCAGGATAACCCAGGGTAGGGAGGGTTAGCCACCCAGGATAACCCAGGGTAGGGAGGGTTAGCCACCCAGGATAACCCAGGGTAGGGAGGGTTAGCCACCCAGGATAACCCAGGGTAGGGAGGGTTAGCCACCCAGGATAACCCAGGGTAGGAGGGTTAGCCACCCAGGATAACCCAGGGTAGGGAGGGTTAGCCACCCAGGATAACCCAGGGTAGGGAGGGTTAGCCACCCAGGATAACCCAGGAACTAGAAACACAATAAATGTTTCTTCATCTCAGTGAAGACATGATAGTATCGTGTTTACATGGTGTCCCCCGTGCCACTGAAGATATAGTTACGAGTTGGCGGTCTCTCATCCCACTGAAGAGCAGATGCTTGAGAGATAGCTCTATAATTACTTGGCTACTCGACCCACTGAGGTGTTTCTCATAGTTGAAGTGAATTCCGAGTGTCACTTCAAGCTACATACTTTGAACAGTGAGCACAAACTCGGTTCACATGCCTGGACAACTCCAGCACAGAGTCACACCTTTGATCACTCACACTGACAGCTGTGGCAGCAGTATTATTAGTTAAGACAAACTATGGTCTCCTCTCTCTCTCTCTCTCTCTCTCTCTCTCTCTCTCTCTCTCTCTCTCTCTCTCTCTCTCTCTCTCTCACACAATGGAAATACAAGGACTCCAATGAACATAAGTCACTGTGTCTGACTTTTTGTAATATTCCTATGTAATTTACACATATGCTACTATGTATGATAAACAAGACAAGAAAATTAAGGTAAGACCCCATGTGGGGTGAGCTGGGAAGACGGGACAGGCGAAGAATAGCGTTCTAGACGAGTGTCCACAGTCGTAGAGGAAGTGCCAGGACCCCACCCATAAGAGGAATTACCAATAGACCTCTGGTTGTCTTCAAGAGGGAGCTGGACAGATATCTAAAGTCAGTGCCAGATCAGCCGGGCTGTGGTTCGTACGTTGGACTACGTGCGACCAGCAGTAACAGCCTCGTTGATCAGGCCCTGATCCACCAGGAGGCCTGGTCATGGACCGGGCCGCGGGGGCGTTGACCCCCGGAATGCCCTCCAGGTAAACTCCAGGTAGCAGGTAGGCGATCGTGGAACAGACTGGAGAATCAGGAAGAGTAGAACAGATGCAACGGTCTTGTGGAGGTTAGAGGTGTTCAGTCTTGACAAGGTGACAGCAGGTCAGGTCGCAGGTCAGGGCAGGCAGGTAGGAACATCAGAGGGCAGCACACTGGTGGTGTTATTGACGTGATTAATGAAGCAGGTTTGTAGAAGAACCATTCTCAAATTTCTTGAAGCTGCTCCTAGAGAGGTGGTAAAGTTTTGTATTGTTTCCAAAGGTGAATCATAGAGGCTTGAGGAATTCCAGAACTTGGGTGAGTGTGAAGGATGAGGTTGGTCGCA
This sequence comes from Cherax destructor, assembly GCA_009830355.1. NCBI lineage: Eukaryota > Metazoa > Arthropoda > Malacostraca > Decapoda > Parastacidae > Cherax > Cherax destructor. The sequence goes on from WNWK01002651.1 coordinate 113,074, forward strand.
GGCAAACTTGACTGTTCCTGCATCGAGGCCTTTGTAGAGTTCAGTGCAGGTCATGTATGATAATTTGTATAACTCTATTTATGTATACCTGTACCTGTCTGTGTCCTGTATCCAGACCATGAATAGATACGGTGATGAAAAGAACATAATGGAGGAACACTCCGGAAGGCCTACTGGCCTATACAAGGCAAATCCGTATCAAAACCACCGCTACCCAAAGCTACCAAGAATTTCCTCCCGTACCAACGGCACCCAGCCCCTCCCTCCCACTCATATATTTGTCCAATCTCTGATACTGATTTTATTATTCATATGGAAATTATTTTTTATTGTAATTGACGGTGAGCATAAATGACTTTTCCCTTTTCCATTTTGTAGCAGTAATCTGTTCATGCAAACTGATAGAGTTATTTAAATTAAAGGGTTTCCCCCTTTTGTGACTTGTTTACTTGACATGTAATGAAAACGGGAAGTTGATGACAATATTCTGAGTGGTTTCTAGTGATTATTTTTATTCATGGAGAAGCGCTACAGCCGTAGGGGTTCTACAGTTCCGGGGGAATGGGTCATGGGCAGGTTCGACCCATGGAATTGGGAGGCAGCTATAATTTTTTTGGATCAAGAGCCTTTTAACCAGAATCAAGACTCCTCCCTTGAAGGGCCGAAAGATCATAATTTAGTTGACCTTTCAGACCTACGTCTTACCCCATATTGTATTTTTAAAAACACAAGCACTGCAGAAGGCCTACTGGCCTATGCTAGGCAGGTCCAGCTCACACACACCCACACCCACTCATGTATTTGTCGAACCTATTTTTAAAAGCACAGAACGTAAGTCAAGCTGTCGGAGTCTGTCAACTCCGCCACAACAACAGCAGCCAGAAATGTAATATGAGGGAGCGTGTGTTTGAACGAGGTAACTTCCTTATCCGTTGCTCTCATACAGGAAGTTGTTTTGATGGTGTTGTTGTGAGTAGATGGTGAGGGAGGGGCTGGGTGCTGAGAGTGCCACGGTAGGGGAGATATTGATCGCCCACATGACACTCTCAACACACCTTGGTTACATGTCACCAGCATGTTCTTCTTGGCCACAGGTGTCGTTAAACACTTTCCAGGGCACATGCGCACGTACACACACACACACACACACACACACACACACACACAGCCCCGGTGGCCTGGTGGCTAAAGCTCTCGCTTCACGCACGGAGGGCCCGGGTTCAATTCCCGGCGGGGCGGAAACATTTCGAAGTGTTTCCTTACACACACACACACACACACACACACACACACATACAACAGGCCTAGTGTCTAATCGACATGTGCCTAGGACAAAATGGTAACTAACACACACACACACACACGTAATAAGAGTGTTGAAAGAGTTCTCTAGGAATGACAAGTCTGCGAGGGAATGAATAAGTGATTTAAAAAGAGGTTCCTCGTGAAAACAGAGAACACGTGATGACTAAGACACGTATACATCAAGATCAAAAAAAAAAAAAAAAAAAAATAAGGCCACAAAAAACTCATAGGAGAAAGAGTAACAATATTAAACTTACCTGACCTAACCTAACCTGACCTAACCTAACCCTAACCTATCCTAACCTAACCCTAACCTATCCTGACCTAACCCTAACCTGACCTAATCTATCCTAACCTGACCTGACCTAACCCTAACCTGACCTAATCTATCCTAACCTGACCTAACCTTACCTAAGCCAACCCTAACCTAACCTTAACCTATCCTAACCTAACCTGACCTAACCCTAACCTGACCTAATCTGTCCTAACCTGACCTGATCTAACCTATCCTAACCTAACCCAACCCTAACCTAACCTAACCTAACCTTACCTAACCCAACCTAACACTGAATATACATGTAATACCACGATATTATACAAGACAAGGAGAATGAAATGTGCTAGATTTTTAATAATTATTTTCACTAGGTTTTCACAAAGGAAGACACTAACAATATCCCAGTAATTATTTTTTATAGTGTCCCTGAAGAAGATAAGTTATGTAACATCACAGTCACTAGGGATATGGTTATCAGATAGACCGACTGAAACAATAAATCGCCGGGTCCTGATGAACTTTTTTCAAGGGTTCTTAAGGAATGAAAAATGGAACTTTGTGAACCATTGACTAATATTTTTAATTTATCTCTTCAAACAGGTGTAGTGTCTGATATGTGGAAGATGGCTAATGTAATTCCTGTTTTTAAAGCAGGGGACAAGTCACTACCGTCAAATTACCACCCAATTAGAGTCAATTATAGCTGATATTATAAGAAACCATCTTGATAAACATAATTTGATTAATGATACTCAGCATGGATTCACGACTGGCCGTTCCTGCCTAACTAATTTATTAACCTTCTTCAGTAAAGCTTTTGAGGCTGTGGATCACGATAAAGAATTCGATATTGTTTATTTAGATTTTAGTAAGGCTTTTAATAGAGTACCGCACCAGAGACTGTTAAAGAAAGTGGCAGCTCATGATGGCATTGGGGGAAAAGTGCTGTCATGGATCGAGTCATGGCTCACCAATAGGAAGCAGTGTGTATAAATGGGGTAAAATCTGAGTGGGAGTCTGTAACAAGTGGCGTTCCATAGGGATCAGTTTTAGGCCCGTTGTTGTTTATGATATATATATCAGTGACCTTGACGAGGGAATAGCTAGTGATATGAGCGAATTCACTGATGACACGAAGATAGGATAATTGATTCTGACGTAGATGTCACGGAACTTCAGGAGGATTTAGACAAACTCATGAGTGGTCAGAAAAGTGGCAGATGCAGTTCAGTGTAGATAAATGCGAAGTTTTGAAGCTCGGGGAAGTCCATAACCCAAGCACTTATCAGATAAATAATGTAGAACTTGGTAAATTAGACACATATGTAACACTTGGGTATCTTTATTGAGGAAACATTTCGCCACACAGTGGCTTCATCAGTCCATACAGCAGAATAGTGAAGACAGGAGAGTTTGAGTGGTCAGTCCTCAACCTTGAGTCGATGTTGTCAGTCCATCAATCTCAATAGAATACAGCATATGAGCAGAGGAGGCTATATACTGAGACAGGAGATGCAGCAGTATATAAGCTTCCTCTACGCACATATGCTGTATTATATTCAAGATTGATGGACTGACAACATCGACTAGATTGAGGGGCTGACCACCTCAAACTCCTCCTGTACTTCACGATTCTCCTTAATATGGACTGATGAAGCCACGTGTGGCGAAACGTTTCAATAAAGATACCCCAAGTGTTGCATATGTGTCTAATTTACCAACTCGTCGGTTCTCTGAACCATTCATCTACCATGTAGAACTTAGCCATACACAATGCGAGAAGGACTTGGGGGTGATGGTAAGCAGCAAACCAAGACAGTAATGCCTAAGCGTACGTAATAAGGCAAACAGATTACTGGAATTTATATCAAGAAGTGAATATGGAAATGGTATACAACATCAACAGGTTGATAAGACACATGTGCAACAGTTAGGTATCTTTATTCCGAAACGTTTCGCCTACACAGTAGGCTTCTTCAGTCGCGTACAGAAGAATTAGCAGAAGCAGTAGAGATGTGAAGACGATGGGGATAAGTCTATTCCATTTGACGGAATATACGTATCTTGTGATTTAAATATAGGAATTACATTAGCCATCTTCCACATCTCTGGCATAACACCAGTTTGGATGGACGCCTTAAACACCTCGTTAGCGGCTAACTTCCATCTTCCATTATTTAATTACCTTTGTCAAGTGGGGTACTGCTAACAGCCCTTTTGTGTGGCAGCCCTATGACAAGGGTGCGGTGAACCAGCTTTGTGTCAAGTGGGGTACCATTTACAGCCCTATGGCGGGGGCAGCCCTATGACAAGGGTGCGGTGAACCAGCTTTGTGTCAAGTGGGGTACCGTTTACAACCCTATGGCGGGGGCAGCCCTATGACAAGGGTGCGGTGAACCAGCTTTGTGTCAAGTGGGGTACCATTTACAACCCTATGACAAGGGTGCGGTGAACCAGCTTTGTGTCAAGTGGGGTACCATTTACAACCCTATGGCGGGGGCAGCCCTATGACAAGGGTGCGGTGAACCAGCTTTGTGTCAAGTGGGGTACCGTTTACAAGTGCGGTGAGGCTTCTTCAGTGGTGCAGCAGTTCGCTACAGTCGTCTTCGACATTCTGGTGTCAGGGACGGTGTTTTCGCTGGTAAAAAGTTCTGCTCCATTTGAGTCACTCCTGGCACTCGGGCCGCAGCCCGAGTGCCAGGAGTGACTCAAGATATTCTGTTGTTGTTGTATGTTCGCCGGTACATCCGGCCCGGGTCTTGGTGACCCAGCATTGGCCCCCTGGGTAGAGGGTGTCGGTCATCTTCTTTCTTGCTGTGGCTCCCCATGATGGGGAGTGTCTTCTGACATCGCATCTTCATCAGCAAGATATTCTTGACTAAAAAGACTATATATAGGCGGAGAGTGACGTGTGAAACATGGTGACCTGAAAAATGTAGGGATGAGGACAGGTAGTGTGATCATGTGACTCCCGTGTTAGGTGCTGCTTTGCCTGCTTGAGTATCATGTATGTTAATGTTTCAGAAATTTTGTAGGTTCCAGTGTTATGTTCTGTGGTGTCGGTGACGGCGATAAGTGAGGCTTCCAGACATCGTTGGCGTCTAAGATCTTGTTCGGTGAGGACGAGCTGTGCCTCATCCCAATTCATCAGATGTCCCGTGGAGTCCCTGTGGAGGACACAGGCGTACCTTAAGGGGCACGTCAGTTTCCCTGTTTTCTAATAATGTTATTTTTCTACTATAATCTACCTTGTCCATAATTACTATCACATTTGCTTTGCCTGCTTCGTAAGGTGAAGTCCAGGATCTTTCCTTAATTCATGGTATAACTTAACAAATCTTTGCAGAGTTCTGAGCTTTTCCTCAGACCTCTGCAAATTGTCCTCAAAGATTTGTTAAGTTATACCATGAATTAAGGAAAGATCCTGGACGTCACCTTACGAAAACAGACAAATCAAATGCGATAGTAATTATGGACAAGGTAGATTATAGGGAAAAAATAAACATATTAGGAGACAGGGAAACTCACACGCCTCTAAGTCACCTCTGTTGCTGGCGTTTCCACGTTCGTTCAAGAGGACCGAAAGATTTTTGCCCGTTTCCCCTACATATTTCTTAGGAAGGTATCCACAGGGGACGTATGCAACGCCTCTCCCAGACTGTGTTCAGTGTCCGGTCTTCTCCGTCCTTGATCCTGTTTGCATTTCACTTAAGATTAATGTAAGTTAAATTATTTTCAAAACAGATTTTTTTAAGTGTTTCTTTACCATAAATATTGCTGACATGATTATCATGTTACTCAGCATCAGCAAAATGTAATTAAAACAATTGTAATCTCATATATCTCGGTTCAAACCATATCCATAATTCGGTCCATGGCATGGGTTTTAAACGAAAAAAAATGTTAACAAAAGAAGAAATATCTCCGCTGTCCTGAGTAGATCTATAACTCACTATGATAACATGAACGTTGATAAGTATGTTTATGGAGCAACTTGTAATGTGAACACTGACTGATGTTGTAGTGGCCAGGCTTAGGCTTGGTTACAAGTACTGACTGATACCATAGTGGCCAGGCTTAGGCTTGGTCACAAGTACTGACTGATGTTGTAGTGGCCAGGCTTAGGCTTGGTCACAAGTACTGACTGATACCATAGTGGCCAGGCTTAGGCTTGGTCACAAGTACTGACTGATACCATAGTGGCCAGGCTTAGGCTTGGTCACAAGTACTGACTGATACCATAGTGGCCAGGCTTAGGCTTGGTCACAAGTACTGACTGATACCATAGTGGCCAGGCTTAGGCTTGGTTACAAGTACTGACTGATGTTGTAGTGGCCAGGCTTAGGCTTGGTTACAAGTACTGACTGATGTTGTAGTGGCCAGGCTTAGGCTTGGTTACAAGTACTGACTGATGTTGTAGTGGCCAGGCTTAGGCTTGGTTACAAGTACTGACTGATGTTGTAGTGGCCAGGCTTAGGCTTGGTTACACGTACTGACTGATGTTGTAGTGGCCAGGCTTAGGCTTGGTTACATGTACTGACTGATGTTGTAGTGGCCAGGCTTAGGCTTAGTTACAAGTACTGACTGATGTTGTAGTGGCCAGGCTTAGCTTGGTTACAAGTACTGACTGATGTTGTATGGCCAGGCTTAGCTTGGTTACAAGTACTGACTGATGTTGTATGGCCAGGCTTAGGCTTGGTTACAAGTACTGACTGATGTTGTAGTGGCCAGGCTTAGGCTTAGTTACAAGTACTGACTGATGTTGTAGTGGCCAGGCTTAGGCTTGGTCACAAGTACTGACTGATACCATAGTGGCCAGGCTTAGGCTTGGTTACAAGTACTGACTGATGTTGTAGTGGCCAGGCTTAGGCTTGGTTACAAGTACTGACTGATGTTGTAGTGGCCAGGCTTAGGCTTGGTTACAAGTACTGACTGATGTTGTAGTGGCCAGGCTTAGGCTTGGTTACACGTACTGACTGATGTTGTAGTGGCCAGGCTTAGGCTTGGTTACACGTACTGACTGATGTTGTAGTGGCCAGGCTTAGGCTTGTTACAGTACTGACTGATGTTGTAGTGGCCAGGCTTAGGCTTGGTTACAAGTACTGACTGATGTTGTAATGGCCAGGCTTAGGCTTGGTTACAAGTACTGACTGATGTTGTAGTGGCCAGGCTTAGGCTTGGTTACACGTACTGACTGATGTTGTAGTGGCCAGGCTTAGGCTTGTTACAAGTACTGACTGATGTTGTAATGGCCAGGCTTAGGCTTGGTTACAAGTACTGACTGATGTTGTAGTGGCCAGGCTTAGGCTTGGTTACAAGTACTGACTGATGTTGTAGTGGCCAGGCTTAGCTTAGTTACAAGTACTGACTGATGTTGTAGTGGCCAGGCTTAGGCTTGGTCACAAGTACTGACTGATACCATAGTGGCCAGGCTTAGGCTTGGTTACAAGTACTGACTGATGTTGTAGTGGCCAGGCTTAGGCTTGGTTACAAGTACTGACTGATGTTGTAGTGGCCAGGCTTAGGCTTGGTTACAAGTACTGACTGATGTTGTAGTGGCCAGGCTTAGGCTTGGTTACACGTACTGACTGATGTTGTAGTGGCCAGGCTTAGGCTTGGTTACACGTACTGACTGATGTTGTAGTGGCCAGGCTTAGGCTTAGTTACAAGTACTGACTGATGTTGTAGTGGCCAGGCTTAGGCTTGGTTACAAGTACTGACTGATGTTGTAATGGCCAGGCTTAGGCTTGGTTACAAGTACTGACTGATGTTGTAGTGGCCAGGCTTAGGCTTGGTTACACGTACTGACTGATGTTGTAGTGGCCAGGCTTAGGCTTAGTTACAAGTACTGACTGATGTTGTAGTGACCAGGCTTAGGCTTGGTCACAAGTACTGACTGATGTTGTAGTGGCCAGGCTTAGGCTTGGTTACAAGTACTGACTGATGTTGTAGTGGCCAGGCTTAGACTTATTTACAAGTACTGACTGATGTTGTAGTGGCCAGGCTTAGGCTTGGTTACACGTACTGACTGATGTTGTAGTGGCCAGGCTTAGGCTTGGTTACACGTACTGACTGATGTTGTAGTGGCCAGGCTTAGGCTTGGTACAAGTACTGACTGATGTTGTAGTGGCCAGGCTTAGACTTGTTACAAAGTACTGACTGATGTTGAGTTGCCAGGCTTAGGCTTGAGTTCAAGACTGACTGATGTTGTAGTGGCCAGGATTAGGCTTGGTTACAAGTACTGACTGATGTTGTAGTGGCCAGGATTAGGCTTGGTTACAAGTACTGACTGATGTTGTAGTGGCCAGGCTTAGACTTGTAGCAAGTACTGACTGATGTTGTAGTGGCCAGGCTTAGGCTTGGTTACACGTACTGACTGATGTTGTATGGCCAGGCTTAGGCTTGGTTACACGTACTGACTGATGTTGTAGTGGCCAGGCTTAGGCTTGGTTACAAGTACTGACTGATGTTGTAGTGGCCAGGCTTAGACTTGGTTACAAGTACTGACTGATGTTGTAGTGGCCAGGCTTAGGCTTGGTTACAAGTACTGACTGATGTTGTAGTGACCAGGCTTAGGCTTGGTTACAAGTACTGACTGATGTTGTAGTGGCCAGGCTTAGGCTTGGTTACAAGTACTGACTGATGTTGTAGTGGCCAGGCTTAGGCTTGGTTACAAGTACTGACTGATGTTGTAGTGGCCAGGCTTAGACTTGGTTACAAGTACTGACTGATGTTGTAGTGGCCAGGCTTAGGCTTGGTTACAAGTACTGACTGATGTTGTAGTGACCAGGCTTAGGCTTGGTTACAAGTACTGACTGATGTTGTAGTGGCCAGGCTTAGGCTTGGTTACAAGTACTGACTGATGTTGTAGTGGCCAGGCTTAGGCTTAGTTACAAGTACTGACTGATGTTGTAGTGACCAGGCTTAGGCTTGGTCACAAGTACTGACTGATGTTGTAGTGGCCAGGCTTAGGCTTGGTTACAAATACTGACTGATGTTGTAGTGACCAGGCTTAGGCTTGGTTACAAGTACTGACTGATGTTGTAGTGGCCAGGCTTAGGCTTGGTTACACGTACTGACTGATGTTGTAGTGGCCAGGCTTAGGCTTAGTTACAAGTACTGACTGATGTTGTAGTGACCAGGCTTAGGCTTGGTCACAAGTACTGACTGATGTTGTAGTGGCCAGGCTTAGGCTTGGTTACAAATACTGACTGATGTTGTAGTGACCAGGCTTAGGCTTGGTCACAAGTACTGACTGATGTTATAGTGGCCAGGCTTAGGCTTGGTCACAAGTACTGATTGATGTAGTGGCCAGGCTTAGGCTTGGTTAAAAGTACTGATTGATGTAGTGGCCAGGCTTAGGCTTGGTTACAAGTACTGACTGATGTAGTGGCCAGGCTTAGGCTTGGTTACAAGTACTTCTGGCAGTTTGGCAGACACACAGATGATGATCAAACCAAATACAAAGTATGTGGTCAGTCTTATGGTCACTATATTGAACACTATGTGCATAACTGTCCACTTATTGAGGAATATAGAGATCAACAGTATAATAACCTGTGACATGTCAAGATGTCTTATTAATGAAAATAAGATGCCAGATATATTAAGTAAATTTCCTAAATTTGCTTGTAACAGATAAGTGAACTGTAGATGTAAATCCAGATGTTCACCTGTTAACCCTTTTGAGGCCTAGTTCCTAGGCCTATTGTGTATCGATATGCTCTTATGCTACCATCCACAGGATGGATATGAGTGCACAGTAAACTAGCCATTATGGGATACACAAACTAGCCACTACCATCCACAGGAGGGATATGGGGTAAACAAACTAGCCACTACTATCCACAGGATGGATATGGGTACACAAACTAGCCACTACCATCCACAGGATGGATATGGGAGTACACAAACAGCCACTACCATCCACAGGAGGGATATGGGGTACACAACCAGCCACTACCATCCACAGGAGGGATATGGGGTACACAAACTAGCCACTACCATCCACAGGAGGGATATGGGGTACACAAACTAGCCACTACCATCCACAGGAGGGATATGGGGTACACAAACTAGCCACTACCATCCACAGGATGGATATGGGGTACACAAACTAGCCACTACCATCCACAGGAGGGATATGGGGTACACAAACTAGCCACTACCATCCACAGGATGGATATGGGTACACAAACTAGCCACTACCATCCACAGGAGGGATATGGGGTACACAAACTAGCCACTACCATCCACAGGAGGGATATGGGGTACACAAACTAGCCACTACCATCCACAGGATGGATATGGGGTACACAAACTAGCCACTACCATCCACAGGAGGGATATGGGGTACACAAACTAGCCACTACCATCCACAGGAGGGATATGGGGTACACAAACTAGCCACTTCGGTGTCAAATTCAATCAGTCTTCGCTATATAGACTGAAAAACAAGCTCCTGTGTTTTTAGTCACTCAAGTCAAAGTCCATTCCGGTCAGATGACCCAGTATCGTAGGGAGGGGCCGCACACCCTACGATAATAATAATAATTGTTGTTATTATCATCAATATTATTGCAGTTTTTAATAGTGTCTGCACGCCTCTGGCAAGACAGTGATGGAGTAAATGATGATGAAAGTGTTTCTTCTTTTTCGGGTTGCCCTGCCTTGGTGGGAAACTGCTCACGTGTTAATAATAATAATAATAATAATAATAATTACAATAATAATTACATATCCTGTTATCCTCGCTTGGTGTACTAGGTTATATATCCTCCTGTCTGGTACTCTATCAAATGCCTTCTTACAGTCTAGGAAAATGCAATCTTAACTTTTCTGTTTCTCTTATAGTCATTTGAGCCCTAAGCGGTGTATGAGAGGACAGTGTTGCATAAAGCAATGTTGCAAAATACCCAGTGTTTACTCAATAATCACTTATAATGCATTACAGTAACGTATGATAAGACACTGGAAGCCTTACAGAGTATTCATTACTGGGAATTAATATTAATAGTGTATAGCTACGAGTGTTGTGTGTGTGTTAGTCATGTGTGCTGTAGACTACAGTTTTGTATGATTGTATGTAGTGTAGGTGAACGGTGTTGTAGGTAGAACTGTTTTGATGAACCAGGCGTCTTTTAGACCTCGTCTACACACACACACACACACACATAATGAATTACTGGTCATGGGAGATTTCAACCACAGGGAGATCGACTGGGAGAACCAAGAACCACGTGGGGGTCCAGAAACTTGGAGAGCCAAGATGATGGACGTGGTACTGGAAAACCTGATGCACCAACATGTCAGGGACACGACCAGAGTGAGAGGAGAGGACGAACCAGCAAGGCTGGACCTTGTATTCACACTGAATAGCTCAGATATAGAGAACATAACACACAGGAGCCCCCTGGGAACCAGCGACCATATGGTGCTGAGTTTTGAGTACATTGTAGAGCTACAGGTGGAGAGGGAAAGCGGTGCTGAAAGAGACATACCAGACTTTAAAAGAGGGGATTACACGGGGATGAGGAATTTCCTGAAGGAGATTCTGTGGGAAAGGGAAATGGAAGGACAGTCAGTAAATGAAATGATGGAATACGTAGCGACAAAGTGCAAGGAGGCAGAGGAACGGTTTATACCCAAAGGAAAAAGATTAAATTGGAAGACCAGAAAGAGCCCCTGGTTTACCCAAAGGTGCAGGGAGGCAAAGACTTGGAGTGTCAGAGAATGGAAAAGGTACAGAAGGCAAAGAACCCAGGTAAACAAGGAGATTAGTCGAAGAGCTAGAAACTAGTATGCACAGGTACAGAGGGAGGCCCAGAAACAGTACGAAAATGACATAGCATCGAAAGTCAAGTCTGACCCAAAACTGATGTACAGTCACATCAGAAGGAAGACAACAGTCAAGGACCAGGTGATAAGGCTGAGGAGAGAAGATGGGGAACTCACAAGTAATGATCAAGAGGTATGTGAGGAGCTCAACTCAAGGTTTAGGAAGTATTCACAGTGGAGGCAGGAAGGCAGCTGGGTAGACAGGACGGGTGTGTCATAAACAAGGGATGTATCAAGTGCTGGAGGGCATACACACAACTGAGGGGAGGTGAAGCAGTTACTCAGTGACCTTGATACCTCAAAGGCGATGGACCCAGACAATATCTCCTGTGGTCCTTCGGGAAGGAGCTGAGGTACTGAGTGTGCCACTTACCATAATATTCAACACATCCCTTGAAACTGGGCAGCTACCTGAGATATGGAAAAAGGCCAACGTAGTCCCATCTTTAAAAAGGAGACAGAAAGGAGGCACTAAACTATAGACCGGTGTCACTTACGTGTATAGTGTGCAAAGTTTTGGGAAAAAAATCATCAGGAAAAGAATGGTGGAGCATCTGGAGCAGAACAGGATAATCAACGCCAGACAGCACGGATTCAGGGAAGGCAAATCCTGTGTAACAAACCTCCTGGAGTTCTATGAATAAGTAACAGAGGTAAGGCAAGAGAGAGAAGGGTGGGTTGACTGCATTTTCCTGGACTGCACGAAGGCCTTCGACACAGTTCCTCATATGGGATTAGTAAAGAAGTTGGAAGACCAAGCATGTATAACAGGAAGGGCACTGGAATGGATCAGGGAATACCTCACAGGGAGGCAACAACGGGTCATGGTGCGTGATGAGGTATCACAGTGGGCGCCTGTGACGAGCGGTGTACCGCAGGGGTCAGTCCTAGGACCAGTGCTATTCTTGGTATATGTGAATGACATGACGGACGGGATAGACTCAGAAGTGTCTCTGTTCGCAGATGATGTGAAATTAATGAGGAGAATCACATCGGAAGAGGACCAAGCAGGACTTCAAACAGACCTGGACAAGCTTGACATCTGGTCTAGCAACTGGCTTCTCGAATTTAATCCCACCAAATGCAAAGTCATGAAGATCGGAGAAGGGCAAAGAAGACCGCTGACAGAGTACAGGCTAGGTGGACAAAGGCTACAAATCTCACCAAAGGAGAAAGACCTTGGGGTGAGTATAACGCCAAGCACGTCTCCGGAAACACACATCAACCAGATAACTGCGGCAGCATATGGGCGACTGGCAAACCTAAGAGTAGCGTTCCGTTACCTTAACTAGGAATCGTTCAAGACACTGTACACCGTGTACGTCAGGCCCATACTAGAGTATGCAGCACCAGTCTGGAACCCACACCTGGTTAAGCATGTCAAGAAATTAGATAAAGTGCAAAGGTTTGCGACAAGGTTAGTTCCACAACTCAGGGGACTGCTCTATGAAGAAAGGTTGAGGGAAATAGGACTAACAACACTGGAGGACAGAAGGGTTAGAGGAGACATGATAACGACAAAGTAGATAGTGACACTATGTTCCAGAGAGGGAACACAGAAACAAGGGGACACAACTGGAAGCTGAAGACTCAGATGAGTCAAAGGGATGTTAGGCAGCAGTTCTTCAGCCATAGAGTAGTTAGGAAGTGGAATAGTCTAGAGAACGATATAGTGGAGGCGGGAACCATACATAGTTTTAAGACAAGGTATAATAAAGCTCATGGAGCAGGGAGAGCAGAGACCCAGTAGCGGACAGCGAAGAGGTGGGGCCAGGAGCTGAGTCTCGAAACCTGCAACTACAATTAGGTGAGTACAATTAGGCGAGTACATACACACACACATACTCCGACTCCGAAGTGTCCTTGTTTGCAGATGATGTGAAGTTGATGAGAAGAATTCAATCGGACGAGGACCAGGCAGAACTACAAAGGGATCTGGACAGGCTGCAGGACTGGTCAAGGAATTGGCTCCTGGAGTTCAACCCCACCAAGTGCAAAGTCATGAAGATTGGGGAAGGGCAAAAAAGACCGCAGACGGAGTACAGTCTAGGGGGCCAGAGACTACAAACCTCAATCAAGGAAAAAGACCTTGGGGTGAGTATAACACCAGGCACATCTGAGGCGCACATCAACCAAATAACTGCTGCAGCATATGGGCGCCTAGCAAACCTAAGAACAGCATTCCGACATCTTAACAAAGAATCGTTCAGGACCCTGTAAACTGTGTACGTTAGGCCCATACTGGAGTATGCAGCACCAGTTTGGAACCCACACCTAGCCAAGCACGTGAAGAAGCTAGAGAAAGTGCAAAGGTTTGCAACAAGACTAGTCCCGGAGCTAAGGGGTATGTCCTACGAGGAGAGGTTAAGGAAGTCGACCTGACGACACTGGAGGACAGGAGAGATAGGGGGGACATGATAACAACATATAAGATACTGAGGGGAATTGACAAGGTTGACAGAGACAGAATGTTCCAGAGATGGGACACAGCAACAAGGGGACACAGTTGGAAGTTGAAGACTCAGATGAATCACAGGGATGTTAGGAAGTATTTCTTCAGTCACAGAGTGGTCGGGAAGTGGAATAGTTTGGGAAGTGATTTAGTGGAGGCAGGATCCATTCATAGCTTTAAGAAGAGGTATGATAAAGCTCATGGCGCAGGGAGAGGCGGGGCCAGGAGCTATGACTCGACCCCTGCAACCACAGCTAGGGTAGTACACACACAGGATGCAAGGAGACCAACAAACACTTCACTAACTCTAGCATAAATAGCCACTGTACGTTGACTCCAGGTGAAGAAAACTTAATAACCAAACACATGGGAAAAATGGCAAATAAAAAGGTTATTACCTGAGATATGGAAACTGGTCTTACATATGTTCCCTGTATTATCAAACTTTAAATTATTCTCTGTGTTCGTAGCTTAATTTGAAATAGTCATCATTATTACTATCAGCTTTATTATCATTGTTATCAGCATTATCATTATCAGCATCATTATTATCAGCATCATTATTATCATTGTGTTCATCATTATTATTATCAGAAATAATCTTGAATATCAATTATCCCACACTTGGCATTAGTGGAAAATGTAAAGAGAATAATATCACAAGCTGATGTTAAGCTTGTGAGCTTAACAGTGGCCATGAGAAGCTTAGCCAACGACTCGTTTAAAACACTTAATATGTGTGGTTAGTCTTGAATACGCAGCGCCAGTGTGGAGCCCACAGGTAGTGCAAGAGAAAGTGACACCTGAGAGGGTGGAAAGGACAGAGGTACCTAGAGCTGCAGCTCAACCTCCCTCAGGCATAATAAACAGGTAATTACACACACATACCTCTAAAAACAGGTTTATAAATAAGGCACTTGTGCACTTGGCTTCTTCAGTCCAGTATACAGAGAAGAAAGGTGGAAATGAGGAGTTTGAGGTAATCAGTCCCTCATCCAACAACTTCAGGTTGAGGGACTGATTACCTCAAACTCCATCTCTTAGTCCACCTTTTCTGCATTGGACTGAAAAAGCCAGTGTGTGGCGATACGTTTCCAGAATAACCATTTCATCAACTTGACAATGGTTCCAGGTGGACCGAAACGTCGTTATAAGTTACCGTATCTCGCGGCTTATAAGACGCGGCTTATAATATTTGTTTTAGTTTCAGTGGCTCAGCACCGGACGTAACTGGGAGGACAACAGCCCACCCAGCACCCCAAACTTACAGCTCCCGTCACTGACCTTCAGTTATAGGACGCAGGTTGCTTTTTAGAGACATGGAAAATATGCGTCTAATAAGCCATAAGCTGCAAAATACGATACATTATCTTATAAGCGGGTTATCCGTATATAGCTTAAGAAGCTGTTATATCTTACATATGTTTAATACACAGAGAAGAAATATATTGCTACATCTAATGAAGACTAAGACACATGTCCAACAGTTGGGAATCTTTATTGTTGAGATGTTTCGCCTACACAGTAGCTTCTTCAGTCACTTGCAGAGGCAGCAGTGTAGTAGTGAAATGATGTAATCAGTCCATCATCCTTGGAGAAAAGTATTTGAGGTGGTCAGTCCCTCAGCCTGGAGAAGAGTTCAGCTCCATGGTGTGGAACAATTTATGGAGCTGAACTCTTCTCCAGACTGAGGGACTGATCACCTCAAATACTTTTTCATCAAGGTTGATGGACGATTACATCATCATTATTTCATTAGTACTGCTGCCTCTGTGACTGACGAAAGTCTACTGTGTGGGCGAAACATCTCATCAATAAAGATACCCAACTGTTGCACTGTGTCTTAATCATCAACACAAAAAGGTTTAACAAACTCATCATTCTCCCATCCAGTTTAATATTATTATTGTTGTTATAACAATGGAGACGATGGAAGTGGTTTTGAGGGGGTCAGTCCCACAGTCTACTCAGGAGCTTATATCATCAGGCAGACTTCCTGTCACCACTGATGACCGTCAGAGGTGACCAGGAAGGAGAGTGGACACTCGTGGAATATAAACAAGATGTCCTACTTCCTCGTTGTAGGTGACTTTCGTTATGCCAAGTATGGTGTAGTTCGTCTCACATCACAGTTGCATGAACAAGCACTGGGAAGGGTTCTAAAGGGACAAGCACTTTCAAAGTCACTAGTAAGGACTACAGAATGGTATATGAAAGGATATGTGTATCGAGACGGCCATCTTTACGGACATACTCCATGTAATTGCTATTTGTGAACGCAAGAGGCTTGGCAGAATACCAGGTGAGCCACGAACACACTGAGAGAACTCAGTAAGCCTTGAGGAACCTCGACTCTTTAAGACCCTCTCTTCAGGAATAAGGAGATTTACCAACCAACTCCTAGCTGGCTTCAAGAGGAAACGCCACAGAATCCTCAAATAAATTCCTGATCAGCCGGATTGTGGTACATACCCTGAACTACGGGCGATAGGAACTAACAGCTTGCTCGATCAATCAAGCAACCAAGAGTCCAGACACCAAACAGTGTTATTGGAACCCAGAATTCAAGGATGTTTATCAGTTAAACTACGACTGTAAAGACTCTTGAAGACACATCAACAAGACTGAAGACTTTTGAAAACAACGGCAGACGCACACAGTGTCTGTGGTTCGATTCCCGGCACGGATGGAAACGTTGGGCGTGTTTCCTTACACCTACTGTCCCTGTTCACCTACCAGTAAGTAGGTATCTGGGTGTTAGTCACCTTACACCTGCTGTCCCTGTTCTAGCAGTAAGTAGGTACCTGAGTGTTACCCACCTGTCACTGTTCACCTAGCAGTAAGTAGGTACCTGAGTGTTAATCACCTTACACCTGCTGTTCCTGTTCACCTAGCAGTAAGTAGGTACCCGTGTGTTAGTCACCTTACACCTGCTGTTCCTGTTCACCTTGCAGTAAGTAGGTACCCATATGTTAGGTGACTCGTGGGTGGCATCCTGGGGAAGAGGATTGAACTACCACAGTGGAAATAAAGCCAGTCTGACGGCTGGCTTTATATGGTTATCCTGGGTTACTAACCCAGTTGTAATGTAAAGGTTTTAATAACGAGACTTTAGGTAGGGAGAAACTTTGTTATATAACGTTTCGCCCACAGTGGAGCTTTACTGTACGATGTTTCACCCACAGTGGAGCTTTACGATGTTTTACCCACAGTGCTTTACGATGTTTCACCCACAGTGGAGCTTTATTAAGTCCTTTATATAGGCTTCCAGTAGAAGAAATTACAAGGCTTCCAGCAAAAGAAACTACAAGAAGACTTCCAGTAGAAGAAACTACAAAAAGGCTTCCAGTAGAAGAGTCTACAAGGCTTCCAGTAGAAGAAACTACAAGAAGGCTTCCAGTAGAAGAAACTACAAGAAGGCTTCTGGTAGAAGGAACTACAAGAAGGCTTCTGGTAGAATTAACTACAAGAAGGCTTCCAGTATAAGAAACTACAAGAAGGCTTCCAGTAGAAGAAACTACAAGAAGGCTTCCAGTAGAAGAAACTACAAGAAGGCTTCTGGTAGAAGGAACTACAAGAAGGCTTCAGTAGAAGTAACTACAAGAAGGCTTCCGTAGAAGAACTACAAGAAGGCTTCTGGTAGAATTAACTACAAGAAGGCTTCCAGTATAAGAAACTACAAGAAGGCTTCCAGTAGAAGAAACTACAAGAAGGCTTCCAGTAGAAGAAACTACAAGAAGGCTTCCAGTAGAAGAAACTACAAGAAGGCTTCCAGTAGAAGAAACTACAAGAAGGGTTCCAGTAGAAGAAACTACAAGAAGGCTTCCAGTAGAAGAAACTACAAGAAGGCTTCCAGTAGAAGAAACTACAAGAAGGCTTCCAGTAGAAGAAACTACAAGAAGGCTTCTAGTAGAAGAAACTACAAGAAGGCTTCCCGTAGAAGAAACTACAAGAAGGCTTCCAGTAGAAGAAACTACAAGAAGGCTTCTAGTAGAAGAAACTACAAGAAGGCCTCCAGTATAAGAAACTACAAGACGGCTTCCAGTAGAAGAAACTACAAGAAGGTTTCCAGTGGAAGAAACTACAAGAAGGCTTCCAGTAGAAGGAATTACAAGAAGGCTTCCAGTAGAAGGAACTACAAGAAGACTTCCAGTAGAAGAAACTACAAGAAGGCTTCCAGTAGAAGAAACTACAAGAAGGCTTCCAGTAGAAGAAACTACAAGAAGGCTTCCAGTAGAAGAAACTACAAGAAGACTTCCAGTAGAAGAAACTACAAGAAGGCTTCTAGTAGAAGGAACTACAAGAAGGCTTCCAGTAGAAGGAACTACAAGAAGGCTTCCAGTAGAAGAAACTACAAGAAGGCTTCCCGAGGCTCAAGATTGTCTTACCTTACTAAGAGGAGATGTTTGGGCGCAGCCCAAAAGACCGACAGCCATCAGGAAGGTGAACAACATGTCGGAACCGACCAATTCGGTAACTGTCGACTGTTACCGTCTTTGTCTCGACCTGTAATAGGTCGAGTAGTAGTTAACTTGGTCTCACTGACTTCACGACCTCGATCGACCTGCTGACTGAGCGACACACTAGCACGATGTAGCCTGTTGCTGGCGCGGCGGCCTATTTATACTAGCACCACCTGGCAAGCCCCGCCCACAGGAGTGACGTCACAGCCCATCTCCGTTCCCTGATTGGCTAACATTCGTCGAAACTCCCGGGAAAGAAAAAAAAGGGGGGATTTACCCGCCAACACTTGCAGAAGTATTCATTTTGTATTTTGTGATGCATAGCCCAGAGCCAAGGATGCCAGGATAGCAGAAAGGTGAATGTTGGCGCTGCCGCCCACACGACTGTGACAGTGACCAGAGTGCCACCCACCCACAGTAGGCGGTGCTCCGCCCACATCACAGGAGGAAAGTAATCAAGGGCTCCAGCGCCTGGAAAGTGCCGTGATTGAGATGACTTAGTGGACTGGTTTCCCCCTGTGGCACTGTCCGTACTGCCAGTCATCTTAGATGACATTGCCACTTTCTACTTGTCAGTCATGATATTGTCACTCTTCCTGTCAGTCATGATATTGTCACTTTCTTCCTGTCAATCATGACAGTGTCACTTCCTTCCTGTCAGTCATGACATCGTCACTTTCTTCCTGTCAGTCATGACAGTGTCACTTTCTTCCTGTCAATCATGACAGTGTCACTTTCTTCCTGTCAATCATGACAGTGTCACTTTCTTTCTGACATCATGCGACACTTTCTCTTCCTTACTGTGAATATGACACCATTACCTTTGATATACCTTTGAAGAGTTTCGAGAGTTTACTCTCTGAGCCCGGCCATGGGCCAGGCTCGTCTGGTGCTCGCCTGGTCAACCAGGCTGTTCCTGCTGGAGGCTCGCTGCCCCATATATCCATCACAGCCTGGTTGATCTGGCACCTGGTGAAGATACTTGTCCAGTTTCCTCTTGAAGGCTTCTACACTGGTTCCAGCCGTGTTTCTGATATCTTCTGGTAAGATGTTGAATAGTCTGGGACCCCAGATGTTGATACAGTGTTCCCTTATTGTGCCCACCGCACCCCTGCTCCTCAATGGGTTTATTTCACACTTCCTCCCATATCTCTCACTCCAGTATGTTGTTATGGCAGTGTGCAGATTTGGGACCAGGCCCTCGAGTACTTTCCAGGTATATATTATCATGTATCTCTCTCTCCTCCGCTCCAATGAGTACATGTTCAAGACTTGAAGGCGTTCCCAATAATTTAGATGTTTCAATGGCTCAGTGTGAGCCGTAAACGATCTCTGAATTTGTTCCAGCTCTGATATTTCTCCTGCTTTGAACGGAGCCGTCAGCACAGAGCAATATTCTAAGTGAGGGAGCACTAGCGATTTGAATAGTGTCACCATCGGCATTATTTCCCTTGTTTTGAAAGTTCTCAATACCCACCCTGCCATCTTCCTGGCTGTCGTGATCTTTGTCTTGTTATGGACTTTAAAGGAAAGGTCAGCTGACATAATTATTCCCAGGTCTTTCACGTGTTCCTCTCTTTCTATGTGGTGACCCTCTTGAGTCTTGTATATAGTGTTCCTTTTGAGTTCTTCATTTTTTCCATACCTAAGCAGCTGAAACTTATCACCATTGAACGTCATGTTGTTCTCCACTGCCCACTGGAAGACCCTGCTTATGTCTTCCTGTAATTTTTCAGTGTCCTCTACCGTAGTGACTTTCATGCTTATTTTAGTGTCATCTGCAAATGATGATACAAAAGTGTGCTGGGTGTTTTTATCTATGTCTGCTATGAGGATGAGAAACAGCAGAGGTGCCAGGACAGTGCCTTGGGGCACTGAGCTTTTGACCTCGCTGATGCTGGATCTTGCCCTGTTCACTACTACTTTTTGTGTTCTGTGTTAGGAACACTGTGACATTCTCCCCCCTTCCCCCCAAAAAAGAAACACATTCACAGTCATTCATCCAATAGCCATCTTGTCAGACATTATGACATCACAGTTCGAACGAGTCACTGAACTGAACAACCCTCCCCCCCTTCATTCACAGTACAGGAACTGTACTTCCTCGTGTGTGTGTGTGTGCGTGTGTGTCGTGCCGAATAGGTAAAACTTGCATTTTGCTTAAATAGCAACGCTCTTCTTGCCTAATAAGTCAAGCAAAAATTTGTGTATGCAATAATTTCTCAAAAATCTTTCTGAATCTAACGAAACAGAAATATATTTCATCGTGTTTGTTTATTATTAAGTTATTGTAAACTTATCTAAAATATATTTAGTTGGATTAGGCTAAATTAAATTGCGCTTGTTATAATAAGGTTAGGTAAGTTTTCTAAGGTTCTTTTGGTACAAAATTATTAATTTTTACATTAACATAAATGAAAAAAATATATCTTTAAACGTATAAGATAATTTTTTTTAGAAAGGACTTAATTTTAAATGAGTTCTTGATAATTGACCAATTTTACCTATTCGGACGACATATATATATAAAAGGATTAATTTTAAATATTCTTATAATTATAATTTTACCTATTCGATAACATATATATATATATATATATATATATATATATATATATATATATATATATATACTGGGTGTCGATTGAGGTAGCAGTGAAATGTTGAAATGTTGAAATACTGAAATGTTGATCCATTTCGAAGGTGGACAGGCAGTTCATTAACGTCGTGGCACTTCTAAATCGACAGCAGTTGTGTGTTGATGACACCAGAGGGCCAGATTATAGACGAGAAAGAGCTAGGTTATTGAGTGAGAGAGAGAGAGAGACTCAAGGAGCAAACCAGTCGGGGGACACAGTCAGTCATTTAGCTAGTCAGTCAACCAGCTATACTAGTGTGGTATAGTGTGTGCAGCCCCACGCCTGCTACCCTCACACCTGCTACCCTCACACCTGCTACCCCCACACCTGCTACCCCCACACCTGCTACCCCCACACATGCTACCCTCACACCTGCTACCCCCACACCTGCTACCCCCACACCTGCTACCCCCACACCTGCTACCCTCACACCTGCTACCCTCACACCTGCTGCCCTCACACCTGCTGCCCCCACACCTGCTACCCCCACACCTGCTACCCTCACCTGCACCTCACCCTACCTATCCCCCCACACCTGCTCACCCTCACACCTGCTACCCTCACACCTGCTACCCTCACACCTGCTACCCCCACACCTGCTACCCTCACACCTGCTCCCCCACACCTGCTCTACCTCACACCCTGCCACCTGCCCCTCACACCTGCTACGCCCCCACACCTGCTACCCCCACACCTGCTACCCTCACACCTGCTACCCTCACACCTGCTACACCCTCCACACCTGCTGCCCCCACACCTGCTACCCTCACACCTGCTACCCCCACACCTGCTACCCCCACACCTGCTACCCTCACACCTGCTACCCCACACCTGCTACCCCACACCTGCTACCCTCACACCTGCTACCCTCACACCTGCTACCCCCACACCTGCTACCCTCACACCTGCTACCCCCACACCTGCTACCCCACACCTGCTACCCCCACACCTGCTACCCTCACACCTGCTACCACACACCTGCTACCCTCACACTTGCTACCCCCACACTCTCTCCACCCCCCACACCTGCTACCCCCAAACTGCTCCCACACCTGCTACCCTCACACCTGCTGACCCCATCACACATGCTACCCTCACACCTGCTACCCCACACTGCTACCCCCACACCTGCTACCCTCACACCTGCTACCCCACACATGCTACCCTCTCACCTGCTACCCCCACACCTACTACCCCCACACCTGCTACCCCCCACACATGCTACCCCCACACCTGCTACCTTCCCCCACATGCTAACCCCACACCTGCTACCCTCACACATGCTACCCCACACCATGCTACCCCCACACTGCTACCCCACACCTGCTACCCCACACATGCTACCCACACATGCTCCCCCACACCTGCTACCCCCACACCTGCTACCCCACCATGCTACCCCACACCTGTTCTACCCCACTGCCACACACTGCTACCCCCACCATTACCCCCACACTGCTCCCCCACACCTGTCTACCCCCACACTACTACCCCAACACATCTACCCCACACATGCTCACCTCCACACCTCTACTCTCCACACATGCTATCCACACATCATATGCTACCTCCCACATGCTTCCCACTTCTACCCACATGCTCCCACATCTCCCACACATGATATCCCCTACACATGCTACCCCCACACATGCTACCCTCACACATGCTACCCTCACATCTATACTCATATGTGCTTATTTCCAGATGAGTCGCACCTTAAAATGGCACCCATAATAGTACACTAACACCCAGGTACCTTTACTGCTAGGTGAACAGGGACAGAGGTGTAAGGTGACTTTCACCTACTCGACCTGCCTGGGAATCGAACCCTGGGTCTTTCAATTGTGGAACCGAGCAGCAACAGAGTCACCCAATCAGAACATCTCATTACGTATCCAGGAATCAGATTGGCTGTATCTTACAGAAAAATATTGCTTGTAAATTCAGAAAAAGTCATGTTTTTCACTTCATTAAGGACCAGGCCAGCGATAATCACCTTGATATTTATATATTTATACATTGCAGTCAAAATTATTTTTCATTTTATAATAATAATAATAATAATAATAATTATTTTTATTTACTACCAGTACATGTACAAGGTATACAGACCATAGCTGACATCAATGACATACTACTATATAGAAAGACTCTTGTTATGCTGAGCATTTCCCGCAATTAAGTCAGTAGTGTCCCAGGATGCGACCCACACCAGTCCACTAACACCCAGGTACCTCTCTGCTGCTAGGTGAACAGGGACAACAGGTGTCGTAAGGCAACACGTCCTAATGTTTGCACCCGTACCGGGGACTTCACTTGGCACTGGAAGGTTTAAAATTGGTAGTGAACACGTCAACTCCAGGCTGAGGGACTGATTACCTCAAATTCCTCTTTTTCCACCGTTTGCTTTGTATTGGACTGAAGAAGCCACTGACTGGTGAAGTATTTCCTCAATAAAGATTCCAAATGTGGCACAAGTGTCCCATTCTTCAAAAATAACACATTTGGGTTGGGAATTTTATGCTGAGGTTTTGTGTGCGAACGGCTTTGACATCCAGCAAGCGTGTTAGATAGGAGTGAATGGAAGCAAGTAGTTTTAATGACTCGACGTGCTGTTGGAGTGTGATCAAGGTAACGTGAAGGGCTTCAGGGTAACCGGTTAGCCGGACTTGAGTCCTGGAGGTGGGAAGTACAGTGCCTGCACTCTGTGGGGGTGATATGATGCAGTTTCGAGCTGTAGTTCAGGCGCGCCTCTGGCGTAATAGTGATGGAGTGAATGATGGTGGAAGTCTTCTTTCGCTCACCCTGCCTGGGTGGGAGACGGCCGCCCACCCTGCCTGGGTGGCAGACGGCCGCCCACTCTGCCTGGGTGGCAGACGGCCGCCCACCCTGCCTGGGTGGCAGACGGCCGCCCACCCTGCCTGGGTGGGAGACGGCCGCCCACCCTGCCTGGGTGGGAGACGGCCGCCCACCCTGCCTGGGTGGGAGACGGCCGCCCACCCTGCCTGGGTGGCAGACGGCCGCCCACCCTGCCTGGGTGGCAGACGGCCGCCCACCCTGCCTGGGTGGGAGACGGCCATTGTGTTAAAATACTCTCAATAAAACAAATACATCGTAAGATGTATTTGTTCTATTAAGAACAAATACATCTTATGATATATTTGTTCTCAGTTGAAACTACAAGTTATGACTTATCTTACCTAAGATTATTACTAAACTCAGCTCTACGTAAGGTCTACTGTCATCCCCCAGGATGCCACCCAGCACACCTCATTAACTCTGATATGTATTTACTGCTAGGTGAAGGGCAGCTGGAGATGTGGTATTAGACAAATGTACAACACCTGATTATCCTTATTTTTAAGAATATAAGAAAGAAGAAGAAGTGTAGGCCTACTGGCCCTCGATATAATAATAATAATATCTTTATTTCTACAAGTACATTATACAACTTATACAGACCATAGCTCACATCAATGACATGTTACTATATAGAAAGCCACTTGTTATGCACAGCATTTCCCGCAAATTAGGTTTATTTTGTCCCCAGGATGCGACCCACACCAGTCCACGAACACCCTGGTACCTGTTTTAGTGATGGGTGAGCATGGACAGCAGGTGTCTTAAGAAATCACGTGTTAATATTTCCACCCGTACCGGGGATCGACCCCCGGACCTCAGTGTGTTAGCTGAGTGCGCTACCAATCGAGCTACATGACAAGGCACATCCAAGTCACACCCACCCAAGACGTTTCACCAACCAGTGGTTTTTATCAGTTCAATACACAGCTAATGTGTGAGTACAAGATAAGATAAGGTTATCAGTCCCTCAGATTTACACAAGTATAGTTGTACAAGGTATAGTCAGTATTGTATATCATTATTAACATGAGAGAGGCGCTGAACATAGCAAGTCTTGCAAACATGTCTAGTCCAGCCCACCGCTCATCTCCTCTTCCACTCTCTCACATGAGAGAGGCGCTGAACATAGCAAGTCTTTCAAACATGTCTAGTCCAGCCCACGCTCATCTCCCTTCCACTCTCTCACATGAGAGAGGCGCTGAGCATAGCAAGTCTTGCAAACATGTCTAGACCAGCCCACCGCTCATCTCCTCTTCCACTCTCTCACATGGAGAGGCGCTGAGTATAGCAAGTCTTGCAAACATGTCTAGACCAGCCCACCGCTCATCTCCTCTTCCACTCTCTCACATGAGAGAGGCGCTGAGTATAGCAAGTCTTGCAAACATGTCTAGACCAGTCCACCGCTCATCTCCTCTTCCACTCTCTCACATGAGAGAGGCGCTGAACATAGCAAGTCTTGCAAACATGTCTAGACCAGCCCACCGCTCATCTCCCTTCCACTCTCTCACATGAGAGGCGCTGAACATAGCAAGTCTTGCAAACATGTCTAGACCAGCCCACGCTCATCTCCCTTCCACTCTCTCACATGAGAGAGGCGCTGAGTATAGCAAGTCTTGCAAACATGTCTAGACCAGCCCACCGCTCATCTCCTTCCACTCTCTCACATGAGAGAGGTGCTGAACATAGCAAGTCTTGCAAACATGTCTAGACCAGCCCACGCTCATCTTCCTTCCACTCTCTCACATGAGAGAGGTGCTGAACTATAGCAAGTCTTGCAAACATGTCTAGACCAGCCCACCGCTCATCTCCCTTCCACTCTCTCACATGAGAGAGGCTGAACATAGCAAGTCTTGCAAACATGTCTAGACCAGCCCACCGCTCATCTCCCTTCCACTCTCTCACATGAGAGAGGTGCTGAACATAGCAAGTCTTGCAAACATGTCTAGACCAGTCCACCGCTCATCTCCCTTCCACTCTCTCACATGAGAGAGGTGCTGAACATAGCAAGTCTTGCAAACATGTCTAGACCAGCCCACGCTCATCTCCCTTCCACTCTCTCACATGAGAGAGGCGCTGAGCATAGCAAGTCTTGCAAACATGTCTAGACCAGTCCACCTCTATCTCCTTCCACTCTTCACATGAAGAGGCGCTGAGTATAGCAAGTCTTGCAAACATGTCTAGACCAGTCCACCGCTCATCTCCCTTCCACTCTCACATGAGAGAGGCGCTGAGCATAGCAAGTCTTGCAAACATGTCTAGACCAGCCCACCGCTCATCTCCCTTCCACTCTCTCACATGAGAGAGGCGCTGAGCATAGCAAGTCTTGCAAACATGTCTAGACCAGCCCACCGCTCATCTCCTTCCACTTCTCACATGAGAGAGGCGCTGAACATAGCAAGTCTTGCAAACATGTCTAGACCAGCCCACCGCTCATCTCCCCTTCCACTCTCTCACATGAGAGAGGCGCTGAGCATAGCAAGTCTTGCAAACATGTCTAGACCAGTCCACCGCTCATCTCCCTTCCACTCTCTCACATGAGAGAGGTGCTGAACATAGCAAGTCTTGCAAACATGTCTAGACCAGCCCACCGCTCATCTCCCTTCCACTCTCTCACATGAGAGAGGCGCTGAACATAGCAAGTCTTGCAAACATGTCTAGACCAGCCCACCGCTCATCTCCCTTCCACTCTCTCACATGAGAGAGGCGCTGAGCATAGCAAGTCTTGCAAACATGTCTAGACCAGCCCACCGCTCATCTCCTCTTCCATTCTCTCACTATTTTATGCCACATATTTACTTTTCAGTGTCTCGTGTTGATATCTCGTGTGTGTCTGTGTACTCACCTAGTTGTGGTTGCAGGGGTCGAGTCATAGCTCCTGGTCTCACCTTTTCACTGCTTGCTACTAGATCAACTCTCTCCCTGTTCCATGAGCTTTATCATACCTCTTCTTAAAGCTATGTATGTATTCTGCCTCCACTACATCACTCTCAAGACTGTTCCACTTCCTGACAACTCTATGGCTGAAGAAATACTTCCTAACATTCCTGTGTGTGACTCACATAAGTCTTCAACTTCCAATTGTGACCCCTTGTTGCTGTGTCCCATCTCTGGAACATCCAGACCCTATCCACTTTCTCAATGCATGTGTGTAGCACCCTAGTGACACATACATCACTCTGGTGTGCATTGTGTTCCCCTGGTGACAGTTTCAAACGTCCAGCAGTGCTGAAAGATCCTGTCATGTATAATAAATAAGCAACCAGGGAGAAGGATCCTCATAGTGTGAGCCTTGTTAGTGAGGCACCACTCTGATCCCTGTCTCCCCTCTTAACTCTCTTCCTCTCGTTACTGTTGCTCCCGTTGCTTTTACTGCCTCTTCTCCTCTTCCTGTTGCTTTCTGTTGTATTATTTTTCCAGTATTCTTTAGACCAGAAAATCCAGTATTCTTTAGACCAATATATCCAGTATTCTTTAGACCAGTATATCCAGTATTCTTTAGACCAGTATATCCAGTATTCTTTAGACCAGTATATCCAGTATTCTTTAGACCAATATATCCAGTATTCTTTAGACCACTATGTCCAGTATTCTTTAGGCCAGTATATCCAGTATTCTTTAGACCAGTATATCCAGTATTCTTTAGGCCAATATATCGAGTATTCTTTAGACCAGTATATCCAGTATTCTTTAGACCAGTATATCCAGTATTCTTTAGACCAGTATATCCAGTATTCTTTACACCAGTATATCCAGTATTCTTTACACCAGTATATCCAGTATTCTTTACACCAGTATATCCAATATTCTTTAGACCAGTATCCAGTATTCTTTAGACCAGTATATCCAGTATTCTTTAGACCAGTATATCCAGTATTCTTTAGACCAGTATATCCAGCATTCTTTAGACCAGTATGTCCAGTATTCTTTAGACCAGTAAATCGAGTATTCTTTAGACAAGTATGTCCAGTATTCTTTAGACCAGTATGTCCAGTATTCTTTAGACCAGTATGTCTAGTATTCTTTAGACCAGTATGTCCAGTATTCTTTAGACCAGTATGTCCAGTATTCTTTAGACCAGTATTCTTTAGACAGGTATGTCCAGTATTCTTTAGACCAATATGTCCAGTATTCTTTAGGCCAGTATGTCCAGTATTCTTTAGACAAGTATGTCCAGTATTCTTTAGACCAGTATGTCCAGTATTCTTTAGACAAGTATGTCTTATCGTCTAAAAACGTATTTAGTTAGACATTAATTTGCGAAATTTCTTTAAAATGTGTTTTTGCAATTAGGATTTATTGTATTGTTGATCAAAATGAATCACTGTATAACCAACTCATTATTCTACTAACTGTATATTTTGACCTTAAAACTGTAATTACTGCATGGGTAAGAGAATGTTGGGGTCTAGTTCCTGAACCCATTATGTGCCTATGTGGTATTTAGACTATGATCCACAGGATGGTAATGAGTGACTACCACACACAGGATGGTATGGGGTGACTACCACACACAGGATGGTATGGGGTGACTACCACACACAGGATGGTATGGGTGACTACCACACACAGGATGGTATGGGGTGACTACCACACACAGGATGGTATGGGGTGACTACCACACACAGGATGGTATGGGGTGACTACCACACACAGGATGGTATGGGGTGACTACCACACAGGATGGTATGGGGTGACTACCACACAAGGATGGTATGGGGTGACTACCAAAACAGGATGGTATGGGGTGACTACCACACACAGGATGGTAATGAGTGACTACCACACACAGGATGGTATGGGAGTGACTACCCACACAGGATGGTATGGGGTGACTACCACACAGGATGGTATGGGTGACTACCACACACAAGATGGTATGGGGTGACTACTACACAGGATGGTATGGGGTGACTACACACAGGATGGTATGGGGTGACTACCACACACAGGATGGTATGGGGTGACTACCACACACGGATGGTATGGGGTGACTACCACACACAGGATGGTATGGGTGACTACCACACCAGGATGGTATGGGTGACTACCACACACAGGATGGTATGGGGTGACTACCACACACAGGATGGTATGGGGTGACTACTACACACAGGATGGTATGGGTGACTCCACACACAGGATGGTATGGGGTGACTTCACCACACAGGATGGTATGGGGGACTACCACACACTAGGAATGGTATCAGGGATTGAGTCTACCATTCACACAGGATGAGTATGGGGTGACTACTACACTCAGGATGGTAATGAGTAGACTACACACACAGGATGGTAATGGGTAGACTACCACCCAGGATGGATATGGGGTGACTACTCACACACAGGGAATGGTATGGGGTGACTACCACACAAGGATGGTATGGGGTGACTACACACACAGGATGGTATGGGGTGACTACCACACACAGGATGTATGGAGTGCTACACACACAAGATGGTATTACTACTACACAGGATGTGTATGGGGTGACTACACACAGAGGATGGTAATGAGTGCTACCATCACACAGGATGGTATGGAGATTTGACTACCACACACCAGGAATTAGTGAGACTACCTACACACAGATGGTATGGGGTGACTACCACACACAGGATGGTATGGTGACTTCTACCACACACAGGATGGTATGGGGTGACTCCACACACAGGATATGGGGTGACTACTACACACAGGATGGTATGGGTGACTACTACACACAGGATGGTATGGGGTGACTACCACACAGAGGATGTAATGAGTGACTCCACACAGAGGATGGTATGGGTGACTACCACACACAGGATGGATATGGGGAGGGCAGGGAACCACATAGGAGGTAAGGTCAAGTCAGAGGTCAGGACAGGTCAAGGCAGAGATATGAAAGTAATATGTCTCAGCATATATATACTGAGAGTAATATACCTCTCAGTGTATATACTCTTCACTACACCTAGGAATATCAATAACTCTTCCCCCTCAGGAATATCAATGAACTCCTTCCCACCCTCAGAATATCATGAGACTCCTTCACTCACTCAGGAATATCAATGAGACTCCTTCACTCCCTCAGGAATATCAATGGAACTCTTCCTCACACCTCAGGAAATCAATGAGATTTCCTTCCTCACACCTCAGGAATAGAAATAGAAGACTCTTCTCCTTCCTCCCTCAGGAATAAGAAGACTCTCCTTCACTACTCAGGAATAAATGGAGAATCCTTCCTACACCTCAGGAATATCAATGGAGACTCCTTCCTCACTCAGGAATATCAGGACTCTCCTACACCTCAGGAAATCAATGGAGACTCTTCACTACCTCAGGAATATCAATGAAACCCTTCCTACACCTCAGGAAATCAAGAAGACTCTTCACTCACCTCAGATTATCATGAACTCTTCACTACACTCAGAATAATGGAGACTCTTCCTACACCAGAATATCGAGACTCCTTCCTACACTCAGGAATATCAAGGAGACTCACCCAGAATAATGGCCTTCCACACTCAGGAATATCAAACTTCCCCCCAGAATAATGAACTCCTCACAGAATAAGAGACTCTCACACACCCAGGAATATAATGGAACTCACCCACCTCAGACTCTCTTCACTCCCTCAGGAATATCAATGGAACTCTTCCTTCCTCACCTCAGAATATCCTGAGACTCTTCCTTCACTCACACCTCAGAATATCAATGAAGACTTTCCTTCACTCACACCTCAGGAATATCATGGAGACTCTTCCTTCCTCACACCTCAGGAATACATGAGATCTCCTTACTACACCTCAGGAATATATGAGATCTTCTTCACTCACACTCAGGAATATACTGAGACTCTTCCCACCTCAGGAATATCACTGGAGACTCTCCTTCACCCCCTCAGGAATATCATGGACACCTCCTTACTCACACCTCAGAATATCAATGAGACTCTTCACTCACTCAGGACCTCTTGAATATCAATGAGACTCTTCCCACACCTCAGGAATATCAATGGAGACTCCTTCACTCACACTCAGAATATCATGGAGACTCTTCCTTCACTCACACCTCAGGAATATCATGGAGACCCTTCACTACACCTCAGGAATATCAATGAGACTCTTCCTCACCACCTCAGGAATATCATGAGACCTTCCTTCACTCACCTCAGGAATATAGAACTCTTCTTCACTACACCAGAATATCATGAGACTCTTCCACTCCTCAGGAATAATGAGACTTTCCTTCACTCACTCAGGAATATAATGAAGACTCTTCCCACTCAGGAATATCAATGAAGACTCCTTCACTCACACTCAGGAATATCAATGGAGACTCTTCACTCACCTCAGGAATATCATGGAGATCCTTCACACCTCAGGAATATCATGGAGACTCTCACTCACCCTCAGGAATATCTGGACTCCTTCACTCACACCTCAGGAATATCAATGGAGACTCCTTCACTCACACCTCAGGAATATCAATGGAGACTCCTTCACTCACACCTCAGGAATATCAATGGAGACTCCTTCACTCACACCTCAGGAATATCAATGGAGACTCCTTCACTCACACCTCAGGAATATCAATGGAGACTCCTTCACTCACACCTCAGGAATATCAATGAGACCTCCTTCACTACACCTCAGGAATATCAATGGAGACTCCTTCACTCACACCTCAGAATATCAATGAGACTCTCTTCACTCACACCTCAGGAATATCAATGAGACTCCTTCACTCACACCTCAGGAATATCAATGGAGACTCTTCTTCACTCACCTCAGAATATCAATGAGACTCTTCCTTCACACTCAGGAATATCAATGAAGACTCTTCCTTCACTCACACCTCAGGAATATCAATGGAGACTCTTCCTTCACTCACACCTCAGGAATATCACTGGAGACTCTTCCTTCACTCACACCTCAGGAATATCAATGAGACTCTTCCTTCACTCACACCTCAGGAATATCAATGGAGACTCTTCCTTCACTCACACTTCAGGAATATCAATGGAGACTCTTCCTTCACTCACACTTCAGGAATATCAATGGAGACTCTTCCTTCACTCACACCTCAGGAATATCAATGGAGACTCTTCCTTCACTCACACCTCAGGAATATCAATGGAGACTCTTCCTTCACTCACACCTCAGGAATATCAATGAAGACTCTTCCTTCACTCACACCTCAGGAATATCAATGAAGACTCTTCCTTCACTCACACCTCAGGAATATCACTGGAGACTCCTGCTTCACTCACACCTAAGGAATATCAATGGAGACTCTTCCTTCACTCACACCTCAGGAATATCACTGGAGACTCTTCCTTCACTCACACCTCAGGAATATCAATGAAGACTCTTCCTTCACTCACACCTCAGGAATATCAATGAAGACTCTTCCTTCACTCACACCTCAGGAATATCAATGGAGACTCTTCCTTCACTCACACCTCAGGAATATCAATGAAGACTCTTCCTTCACTCACACTTCAGGAATATCAATGGAGACTCTTCCTTCACTCACACCTCAGGAATATCAATGGAGACTCCTCCTTCACTCACACCTCAGGAATATCAATGGAGACTCCTTCACTCACACCTCAGGAATATCAATGGAGACTCCTTCACTCACACCTCAGGAATATCAATGAAGACTCTTCCTTCACTCACACCTCAGGAATATCAATGAAGACTCTTCCTTCACTCACACCTCAGGAATATCACTGGAGACTCTTCCTTCACTCACACCTCAGGAATATCAATGAAGACTCTTCCTTCACTCACACCTCAGGAATATCAATGAGACTTTCCTTCACTCACACTCAGGAATATCAATGAGACTCTTCCTTCACTCACACCTCAGGAATATCAATGAAGACTCTTCCTTCACTCACACCTCAGGAATATCAATGAAGACTCTTCCTTCACTCACACATCAGGAATATCACTGGAGACTCTTCCTTCACTCACACCTCAGGAATATCAATGAAGACTCTTCCTTCACTTACACCTCAGGAATATCAATGAAGACTCTTCCTTCACTCACACCTCAGGAATATCAATGAAGACTCTTCTCTCACTCACTGCTCACACTATATAAAATACTTTTATAAGACAGCTCACTATACACTCAGAGTTTAATCACTATTTTAAGTATTAAAGTATTCTTGACTGGTATTGTACAGGTGACATGCTGTCTTAATGACGCTCCTCCAGTAGATGGACTTTAAACCCCATTAACAAGTTTAAATTTTAAACATTCAGAATATATGCTTTGTATATATTCCGAAAGTGTAAACACTGATTTTTCTACCTTATATATATATATATATATATATATATATATATATATATATATATATATATATATATATATATATATATATATATATA
This sequence comes from Cherax destructor, assembly GCA_009830355.1. NCBI lineage: Eukaryota > Metazoa > Arthropoda > Malacostraca > Decapoda > Parastacidae > Cherax > Cherax destructor. The sequence continues at coordinate 146,299 of WNWK01002651.1, forward strand.
TATTATAGACACACTTGAAGATATGTATTTCTCTGTTAATGTACACTCATAGGTTACTTCTGGAAATAATTAAAAATATATATTCAAATTTTGATCTTGCATCCGGCTTCTTTACCTCTGTGGACATCTGGCGGCTGCCATCCTACCTTCTCTCCTGTTAATTTGTCCCCAGAATATGTATGAAATTCAGGAGAACTTTTTCTTGTACCCGCAATGACTGAAGCTTTGCAAGTATATGTGTGTGTGGGCGCTGAGGGAGACACTGCCTTCTGGAGGAGGTAATGATCTTGACTCATAACTTGCTATGTGATCCCCTTGATGCTGTCAGGATCACACTCTTCTTGCTGATGGCCTCACCAGAGTCCAGTGTCGGGTGTTTAGTTTTTGTTTTATTTATGGGGAAAACGTTAAGGGGCACGTAAGTTTCCCCTGTCTTCTAATATATTATTTTTCCACTATAATCTACCTTGTCAATAATTACTATCTCATTTACTTTGTTGTTTCGTAAGGTGAAGTCCAGGAGCTTTACTAAAGTTCATAGTATAACTTAACAAATCTTTGATGACAATTGTCATTTTTCTAGTGATGCGATTGATACAATGTTGTGATCTTTGAAAGTGAGATCCTCTGACATTATCACTCCCAGGTCTTTTACATTAGTTTTTCGCTCTATTGTGTGGTTAGAATTTGTTTTATACTCCGAGGTCTGAGCTTCGCTCACACCTCTACAACACAATTGTCCTCAAAGATTTGTTAAGTTATACCATGAATTAAGGAAAGATCCTGGACTTCACCTTACGAAACAGACATAGCAAATACGATAGTAATTATGACATGGATTATAGGGGAAAAGTAAACATGATATTAAGAGACGGGGAAACTCAGGCGCCTCTTAAACCGTGTGAAGGTTAACAGATTTGATGTCTGGAAGGGATGGCTGGTGCCGGTTTGTTGGATCAAAGAAATGATCACTTGGAAGGGATGGCTGGTGTCGGTTTGTTGGATCAAAGAAATGATCACTTGGAAGGGATGGCTGGTGTCGGTTTGTTGGATCAAAGAAATGATCACTTGGAAGGGATGGCTGGTGTCGGTTTGTTGGATCAAAGAAATGATCACTTGGAAGGGATGGCTGGTGCCGGTTTGTTGGATCAAAGAAATGATCACTTGGAAGGGATGGCTGGTGTCGGTTTGTTGGATCAAAGAAATGATCACTTGGAAGGGATGGCTGGTGTCGGTTTGTTGGATCAAAGAAATGATCACTTGGAAGGGATGGCTGGTGTCGGTTTGTTGGATCAAAGAAATGATCACTTGGAAGTGATGGCTGGTGTCGGTTTGTTGGATCAAAGAAATGATCACTTGGCAACTTGTAAGTTATACTAAGAACCAGTTGTATTCCTTTACAACTATCAAAACAAGTAGTACAAATATGTAATGTAATTACATACTTGTTGTTGCAGGGGTTGATTAACAGCTCCTGGCCTTGCCTCTTTGGTTGCTACTAAGTCCACTCTCCCTGCTCCATGAGCTTCATCATTCTCTTCTTAAAGCTATGTATGGATCCTGCCTCCACTACATCACTCTCCAGATTGTTCCACTTCCTGACAACTCTATGACTGAAGAAATACTTCCTAACATCCCTGTGATTCATCTGAGTCTTCAACTTCCAGTTGTGTCCCCTTGTTGCTGTGTCCCATCTCTGGAACATTCTGTCCCTATCCACCTTGCCAATTCCTCCTCTTCGTGTGTGTGTGTGTGTGTGTGTGTGTGTGTGTGTGTGTGTGTGTGTGTGTGTGTGTGTGTGTGTGTGTGTGTGTGTGAAAGATTGCGTCTAAGTATCTTGTATGGTGTGACCATGTCTCTACCGAAGGTTTATGTACTTATTGTGACAGTTTTACCCATGAGTCTTCTAGACTTTCTCAGTTGTCTCTACATTCTACACAGGTGGTGTTCCTTCGTGCCACTACATTCTCCAATACTTCCACAGATATGTAACATTATTGCACTCAAGGAATCCTTGTTAACATTCCTGAAGGCTGGTTTTGTTACCCTCGACGTTACTTAGTTATTCTGTTACCTCAGCAACTGTTTCCTTGTTGTGTTTGTAATCTAGGTGGATAATGGAGCGTTGGGTTCACTACCGGAGGGGCCGGGGTTCGATTTCTGGACGAGACGAGACCTGTCACTTAACACCTAGGTGGGTGTTAGGTGACAGGTGAGGGTCGCATCCTGGGCAGGTTGAGACTTATGGATACCTTTTATTACACCTGCTGTCACTGTTCAGCTAGCAGTAAATAGGTACCTGGGTGATAATGAACTGTTGTGGGTGGCATCCTGGGGAAGAGGACAAAGGACTTCTTGAGTTATCCTGAGCAACTCTCCCAAGATAATTCTTACTTCTATATATCTCCTCCTCCTTCTCCTCCTCTTCCTCCTCCTTCTCTTTCTCCTTCTCCTCCTCCTCCTCCTCCTCCTTCTCTTTCTCCTCCTCCTCCTCCTCCTCCTCCTCCCCTCTCCTCCTCTCTCCTTTCCCCCCTCCTCCTCCTCCTCCTCCTCCTCCTCCTCCTCCTCCCTCCTCCTCCTCCTCCTCCTCCTCTCTCTTCTTCTTTTCCTTCCCCCTCTCAAATAATCTATATTAATTCTCCGTCATAATCCCTATCAATATCCTCTAAACGAATTCTTACTCAAATCTAGCTCCTCCTCTCTCCTCCTCCTCCTCTCTCCCTCCTCCCTCCTCCTCCCTCCTCTCCTCTTCTTCTCTCTCCCTCCTCCTCCTTTCTCTCTTCTTCTTTCTCTGAACAATAATCATAATAATTATTAATATATAATTGAAAGGAACGGAAATTGAATTAAACTAAATGAGAAATGTAGACTTTAATTAAAGCTTAGCAGTTGGAGTCCTGACTCAGTAACCTTGGAACAAACCACCAACTTTAGTCAGATATTTTAACCATATTTTTGGATGTAAAGTTTGGTAAAGAAAGATTTTGCAATTTGGGAAATTTTCTTGAAAATTCCTCATATGAAAATAATAATGGAATTCTGAAACATTATTGGCGGTAACTTTAGTCCCGTCTACCTGGAGTCTACCTGGAGTCTACCTGGAGTCTGCCTGGAGTCTGCCTGGAGTCTACCTGGAGTCTACCAGTAGTCTGCCTGGAGTCTACCTGGAGTCTACCTGGAGTCTGCCTGGAGTCTACCTGGAGTCTGCCTGGAGTCTGCCTGGAGTCTACCTGGAGTCTGCCTGGAGTCTACCTGGAGTCTACCTGGAGTCTGCCTGGAGTCTACCTGGAGTCTGCCTGGAGTCTCCTGGAGTCTACCTGAGTCTACCTGAGTCTACCTGGAGTCTCCTGGAGTCTACCTGGAGTCTGCCTGGAGTCTACCTGAGTCTGCCTGAGTCTACCTGGAGTCTACCTGGAGTCTGCCTGGAGTCTACCTGGAGTCTGCCTGGAGTCTACCTGAGTCTACCTGGAGTCTGCCTGGAGTCTACCTGGAGTCTCCTGGAGTCTGCCTGGAGTCTGCCTGGAGTCTGCCTGGAGTCAACCTGGAGTCTACCTGAGTCTGCCTTAGTCTACCTGGAGTCTACCTGGAGTCTGCCTGGAGTCTACCTGGAGTCTACCTGGAGTCTACCTGGAGTCTGCCTGAGTCTACCTGGAGTCTGCCTGGAGTCTACCTGGAGTCTGGGTTGAGTCTGCCTGCAGTGTACCTGGAGTCTACCTGGAGTCTAGGTTGAGTCTGCCTGGAGTCTACCAGTAGTCTACCTTGGGTCTACCAGTAGTCTACCTGGAGTCTACCAGTAGTATACCAGTAGTCTACCTGGAGTCTACCAGTAGTCTACCTGGAGTCTAATAGTAGTCTACCTGGAGTCTACCAGTAGTCTACCTGGAGTTTACCAGTAGTCTACCTGAGTCACAGTAGTCTACCTGAGTCTTCCGAGTACAGTGTCTACCTGGAGTCTACCAGTAGTCTACCTGGAGTCTTCCTGGAGTCTACCAGTAGTCTACCTGGAGGGTATTCCGGGGATCATCGCCCCGCGGCCCGAGACCAGAGACCGTCGAGACCAAGTCTTGTGGTAATTATCAAATATTACTGTAATAACATATTGCAAATATATCTGCACAACAACCATTGTGAAAAAAATATTGAAATTCCAAGCGACTTGTGACTTGTAACATTATCAAGGAACTGTGATGATGTGAGAAATCACGAAAGCGCTTGGATTTCACTATTTTTTCACAGTGGTTGTTGTTGTATATTGGGATATATATAATATTATTGCATTGATGTGTGATTATTGCGTTCCACGGTCAATCATCTGTTTTGTTATCATGCAAAAAGGAATGATAAAGAATATTTAAATGGCTAACGAATCTAAGGAAGTGGAGATAAAAGGAAGATAAAGTGTGAGAGACTTGTTGTTGTGGGTACGAGAGAAGCAGATGAAGGGCAGTAATGTGGGTGTAAGTTAGGTGTGTGATGAAGGGCAGTAATGTGGGTGTAAGTTGGTGTGTGATGAAGGGCAGTAATGTGGGTGTAAGTTAGGTGTGTGATGAAGGGCAGTAATGTGGGTGTAAGTTAGGTGTGTGATGAAGGCAGTAATGTGGGTGTAAGTTAGGTGTGTGATGAAGGGCAGTAATGTGGGTGTAAGTTAGGTGTGTGATGAAGGGCAGTAATGTGGGTGTAAGTTAGGTGTGTGATGAAGGGCAGTAATGTGGTATAGTTAGGTGATGAAGCAAGACTAATCTCTAGCGCCCAAGACATTGAAGGATTTGAGACTGAGGAGGATGTAAACCAGGAGACTGTCGCTCTTAACATAGGAAAATAAGAAAGGAGAATCACTGCAGGAGGCCTACTGGCCCATATTAGGCAAGTTCATCTCAAGCCCAAACCCACTTTCAATGCTACTCAAGTTGGTGGGGGTATAGAGCTGGAGCTTGATAATTAGGATATGGAGGAGGTAATTTCGGGACACAGAGGAGCTTCAGAAAATAGGAGAAGTGGATGAGGAAGAGAGGAAGAAGGAAGATGACGATTGGATAACAGCTTCAGAAATTCAGAAGTTGTGTATATATTTGGAAGTGTGAAAGTCATAAGAGAGGATCCAGACTTTGTGATAACTGGATGATCTTGTGTTTGGAAGGTCTTGTTTAGTCCTGCTAAACTTCTTCAGTAAGTGAGAGAAATGAACAAGTCTGGAGTGTTTTTTGTTTCTACAAGTGATTATAAGGAACCTCTTATATCCAGTAACCTCTTGTACACCACATCACACCACCATCACCACCACCATATCACCACACCACCACAACACAACACCACCATCACTACCACCATCACGACACCATCACCACAACACCACTATCACCACCATCACCACAACACAACACCACCATCACTACCACCATCACAACACCATCACCACAAAACCACCATCACCACCACACCACAACACCACCATCACCACCACAGCACCACAACACCACCATCACCACCACCACACCACAACACCACCATCACCACACTACAACACCATCATCACCACCATCACCACACCACAACACCACCATCACCACCACAACACCATCATCACCACCATCACCACACCACAATACCACCATCACCACCACAACACCATCATCACCACCATCACCACACAACAATACCACCATCACCACCACAACACCATCATCACCACCATCACCACACCACAACACCATCATCACCACCACCACACCACAACACCACCATCACCACCACCATCACCACCACACCATCACCACAACACCATCATCACCACCATCACCACACCACAACACCACCATCACCACCACAACACCACCATCACCACCACAACACCACCATCACCACCACAACACCATCATCACCACCATCACAGCACCCAACCACCCCATCACCACTCACAACACCACCATCACCACCACAACACCACCATCACCACCACAACACCATCATCACCACCACACACCACACCACAACACCACCATCACCACACACACCACCATCACCACCACAACACCACCATCACCACCACAACACCATCATCACCACCATCACCACACCACAACACCACCATCACCACCACAACACCACCATCACCACCACAACACCACCACACCACCATCACCACCACCATCACCACCACCACACCACACCACAACACCACCATCACCACCACACACACCATCACCACCACAACACCATCACCACCACAACACACACACCACCATCACCACCACAACATCACCACCACGAACTCTTCAAGTCAGAGCTGTAGTGAAAGCTGCATTTCGGGGCCTTGAAATAAATCACCATTGAGCCATATATTTTGGAGGTTTGAGTTACGATAGTCTTGAGTTACGATAGTCTTGAGTTACGATAGTCTTGAGTTACGATACCTCTTCTGGAACATATTAATATAGTAACTCAATGACCACTGTACTACAGTCTTATCATTATTATTACTCATTATACTTATTATTACTTAACACAGTGAGTGCTGAAGGCTCGATCCCACGTCTCTTAATCCCCAACCACTCTAGATAGTTGTATTGATCTAGATATTCTAGCAGGCTGTTAGGTTAGTTACATATTCTCCCCGTGTGTATTGTACTAAGTTAATAAGAAAAAAAATTATAATCATAATAATTTTTAAAGGGATGGAAGGGTAAGCCAGTGGAAGGCCTCTGTCAGATGACCAAAAGCTCCAACTGCGGGTCATCATCTAAGACCAGCATCAGGAAACACTTGTGCTGTTTCCTGACAAAACTTACCTAACCTAACCTCCCCGTGACCCAGTGCCTTCATTCTGGTCTAAAAATAATTTTAATATAGATCAAACAGCACTATAATGTTGCAATTGATGTCGGAGACTAACTCAAAACTAATGATTGTATTTTTAGCTGTGGTGATGAGAAGTCTGTTAGCATGCATTTCTGATACCTTTTAAGTATAGGAATTTAGACAATTGGCTTTACTGACTCTCTCTCTCTCTCTCTCTCTCTCTCTCTCTCTCTCTCTCTCTCTCTCTCTCTTCAAACAGTCCCTCCTGCAGCCAGTTGATTGGGAGCCAGTGTGCTGGGTCACATAGCAAAGATCTGTATTTCCTTTCCTAGCTGCGTGGTGGTATTTGCAACAGGCATGTGTGTGTGTGTGTATGTATAATGTGTGTGTATGTATACATGTGTGTGTGATGTGTCCTTCTGTGTATGTTTGTGTGTGAATATACATTTCTGTGAGTTTGTGTGTAAATGTGTGAATATGTATGCATTTGTGTGTGTTTGTGTATGTGTGTTCCTGTGTGTGTACATGTGTATGTGTGAGTGTGTGCATATATATTGTGTGTGTGTGTGTCTGTGTGTGTCTTGTTGTAATCACCTAGTTGTGGTTGCAGGGGTCGATTCACAGCTCCTGGCCCCGCCTCTTCACTGGCCGCTACTAGGTCATTCTTCCTGCTCCATGAGCTTTATCATACCTCTTCTTAAAGCTATGTATGGATCCTGTCCTCCACTACACTTGCCAGACTATTCCACTTCCTGACAACTCTGTGACTGAAGAAATACTTCCTAACATCCCTGTGATTCATCTGAGTCTTCAACTTCCAACTGTGTCCCCTTGTTGCTGTGTCCCATCTCTGGAACATTCTGTCTCTGTCCACCTTGTCAATTCCTCGCAGTATTTTATATCGTTATCATGTCCTCCTATCTCTCCTGTCCTCCAGTGTCGTCAGGTCGATTTCCCTTAACCTCTCCTCGTAGGACATACCCCTTAGCTCCGGGACTAGTCTTGTTGCAAACCTTTGCACTTTTTCTAGCTTGTGTGTGTGTGTGCCGATGTTTCGCTCCATCCTGTACCATTATCAAGCCACAACTTAATAACCCAGAATAAAAACATCGTCATAAAACCATCTCAAAAATAATAATTACCTATGCACCCCATATATTTTATTTTCTTTAAAAATAATAATATATATTTTATTACACATTTTTATATTAGATATAATCAAATAAATATTCTGTACCACAAAATACAGCGTATATGTATACCAGTTCATACATATATACACAGGCTATCTCCCATACATATATACACAGGCATCTCCCATTGTATTATATACATTAAGGAGGATATATATAATTGCTACCCACATCTCATTAAGGGTAATTAGGTTGACCTGTTAATTACAGGTAATACTGTCCGCCTCAGTAGTTAGTAAACAGAGATTGTCTGAGTAATATCTATCTTATGGAGTATTATTTGGTAATACTGTATTGCCTCAGTAATATCCACCATCTACCTCTTGGTAATACTTGAAAATACTGATAAATGCTTGCTAATACTTGTAATTCTGGTCAGTAGCATACAGTAGTATTTAATACACGATATTATTTTTTGTGATGACTTGCGGCGGTAGATATTAGTAACTCTGGGTAATACTTGATAACACTACTTAAGTTTTCAATGATGGTTAATATCTGGTAATACTGCGTAATTTCTCGTCACTCCTGGCTAATGCTGGATAATATTTAATACTCCAGTTATAATAATAATATTAAATAATACTCTAATAATATCTGAGGATTACTGGTTAATATTTTCTACTCCCGGTCAATACTATTAGTTTAAACATGCGTGTAAATACTGAGAAATACTCTGTAATACTGAGTAATGCCGGATAATATTGGGTAATAGTTGATAACTGTGATTATTACTTGGTAATATATTTTAATAGCTGGTAATACTGGGGATTTTTTGTTATTTATCTCTCTCTCTCTCTCTCTCTCTCTCTCTCTCTCTCTCTCTCTCTCTCTCTCTCTCTCTCTCTCTGCTAATACAACTAAAGTCTGGTTTAGCCAGACTAACTTTGTCTGGCTTGTAATTTTATACCTGGGAAAGACCTGGCCTAGACCTGGAGATGACCTGAGAAGACCTGATAAGACACTGTTAAGATTCTTGACCTGATTTACGCCCCGGCAATATTTTTTGTTAAGTTACGACCAGAAATTAAGTTATTCACAAAATTAGTAAGTTATCTCTAAACCCACTGTAAGTTATTCCAGAACTTACCATAAAGTATACTAATATACAAACTTCTCAGTGTATATATATATATATATATATATATATATATATATATATATATACACAGATGTGTATGCGTCTCGGTGTATATACACTGAGAAAACATATACATCTGGGCCCAGAACTGTTATCTAACTCACTCCAGTGACTTCCTTGCTGTCTCTGCTCGCTTGCTTGCCTCTCAGCGTATATACCCTGAGTATATACAGGGATATACCACGTCTGAAGGCTGGATATATACCTCCCCAGTGAGAGGGAGACAACTTTGGTAAACTCTGGCCTGGCTAACTTACAAACAGGGGAGGATATGTCTTCCCCAGGGGAGATTATTTTCCTGCCGGAGATGTGACAAAATACATCATTTCTGTATTGATTTCTCTTGATTCGAGGAAGTGGAGCTGCTGTCCCTTTTCAAGGGTCAAACCCGACTCTTATAATAATTGTAATAATAATATACTCCATCTTAGGGCTAATTTGTAGATAATTTGGTCAGTGGGACCAAAGTAAAGAGAGTAATCTCCAAACTGATTATTATTATTATTATTATTATTATTATTATTGTTGTTGCTGTTATTATTATTGTTATTATTATTATTATTATTATTATTATTATTTTTATTATTTTTTATTATTGTTTTTATTATTATTATTGTGAAATTATATAATGGTGTACAGGTCGTATAGTGTCTGGGGAAATGGGAGGTAATGAAGTTGTTTTCGGGAATGGAACGTACAAGACCAGTTAAGTAGATTGTTACTAATGGTGGTAATTGTAGTGAGTGGATGACCGCAGGTAACCCCTGGATAATAGTGCCTGGTAATTTAGACAAACGTTTAGCCAGAGTGTCAGCCAGTTGGCCAGAGTCTCAGCCAGTTGGCCAGAGTCTCAGCCAGTTGGCCAGAGTCTCAGCCAGTTGGCCAGAGTCTCAGCCAGTTGGCCAGAGTCTCAGCCAGTTGGTGTAGTGTTTATCCTTGGAGTGATGTGGCTTTATGGGTTTCCTGGAGTGCACAGATCTTGACAGCTTCTAGGCTGGAGATACATGGTATATAATATAACCACGATGGAAGGGCATACTCAATGTCACAGGGTCCAGGAATCATCATTCATCTGTATATCTAACAATTTCAACCACAACAACGGCTTTTACAACATAACTGGACCCCTTTGCCAGGAACCTTCTTCAACTTTAACCTACATAACATACTTACCCGTCCCGTGAAGGTCCCTCTCAAATCTAACCTCCCCAACATTGTCCACCTGACTTTCCACGTCACTACGCTCCATGTATATACATTTATCTACCTATCTGTGCTCAGGTACATCTGTTTTTCCTTCACTTCGTTCACAACTTCCTAAATATTCACTCACCACAACTCCAAATTACTCTCCTCACTTTCAAGTGCGTAAACGCTTACTATAACCCACTTCTCACGCACCTCTTTTAATTTAATTCACATATTTCCTTTCCATAGCTAATCCCACTGTGTGGGCGAAACGTAGTCAATAAAGGATCGCATTATATTGCATCTGTCCAGGTTTGAGGTTAGAAGAGCTGTGGTCTGTGACTACAAGTACTGTGAGGCCCCTGGGCTACAGGTACTGTGAGGGCCCCTGCATACAGGTACTGTGAGCCCCTTGGACTACTGGTCTGTTTGGCTCCTGGGATACAGGTACTGTGAGGCCCCTGGGCTACTGGTACTGTGAGGGCCCCTGCACTACAGGTACTGTGAGGTTCCTGGGCTACAGGTACTGTGAGGTTCCTTGGCTACAGGTACTGTGAGGTTCCTGGGCTACAGGTACTGTGAGGTTCCTGGGCTACAGGTACTGTGAGGTTCCTGGGCTACAGGTACTGTGAGGTTCCTGGGCTACAGGTACTGTGAGGTTCCTGGGCTACAGGTACTGTGAGGTTCCTGGGCTACAGGTACTGTGAGGTTCCTGGGCTATAGGTACTGTGAGGTTCCTGGGCTACAGGTACTGTGAGGTTCCTGGGCTACAGGTACTGTGAGGTTCCTGGGCTACAGGTACTGTGAGGCCCCTGCTACAGGTACTGTGAGGTTCCTGGGCTACAGGTACTGTGAGGTTCCTGGGCTACAGGTACTTGAGGTTCCAGGGCTACAGGTACTGTGAGGTTCCTGGGCTACAGGTAGCTGTGAGGCCCCTGGGCTCAGGTACGTGGGGCCCCTGCACTCACGGTACTGTGAGGTTCCTGGGCTACAGGTACTGTGAGGTTCCTGGCTACAGGTACTGTGAGGTTCCTGGCTCAGGTACTGTGAGGTTCCTGGGCCAGGTACTGTGAGGTTCCTGGGCTACAGGTACTGTGAGGTTCTGGCTACAGGTACTGTGAGGTTCCTGGGCTACAGGTACTGTGAGGTTCCTGGGCTACAGGTACTGTGAGGTTCCTGGGCTACAGGTACTGTGAGGTTCCTGGGCTACAGGTACTGTGAGGTTCCTGGGCTACAGGTACTGTGAGGTTCCTGGGCTACAGGTACTGTGAGGGCCCTGGCCCCTTTCTCTTCTGTCCTCCAGCGTCGTCAGGTTGAGTTCCCTTAGCTTGTGTGTGTGTGTGCCGATGTTTCGCTCCATCCTGTACCATTATCAAGCCCCTGGGCTACAGGTACTGTGAGGCCCCTGGCCCTCACAGTACCTGTAGCCCATTTGTGGTCAAGGAGACGTCTCTGGCATCTTATAAATCTAATGGTTGTAATCATGGCCATAATTTTTAAAGGGGCGGAGGAGTAAGCCAGTAGAAGGTCTCGGTCATATGACCAAAATCTCCGTTGACGGGTCATCGTATAACTAAGACTCGCCTCACGAAATATTTGTCATGTTTCCTGACAAACCTAACCGAACCTAGCCTACCCTAACCTACCCTAACCTAACCTAACCTAACCTAACCTAACCTAACCTAACCTAACCTAACCTAACCGAACCTAGCCTACCCTTACCTACCCTAACCTAACCTAACCTAACCTACCCTAACCTAACCTAACCTAACCTACCTAACCTAACCTAACCTAACCTAACCTACCCTAACCTAACCTAACCTAACCTAACCTAACCTAACCTACCCTACCCTACCCTAACCTAACCTAACCTAACCTAACCTAACCTAACCTACCCTAACCTAACCTAACCTAACCTAACCTAACCTAACCTACCCTAACCTAACCTAACCTAACCTAACCTACCCTAACCTAACCTAACCTAACCTAACCTAAGTCATCACACAGTAAGATACATGCACAGTCATCACACAGTAAGAGACATGCACACTCATCACACAGTAAGATATATGTACAGTCATCACACAGTAAGAGACATGTACAGTCATCACACAGTAAGAGACATGTACAGTCATCACACAGTAAGAGACATGTACAGTCATCACACAGTAAGAGACATGTACAGTCATCACACAGTAAGAGACATGTACAGTCATCACACAGTAAGAGACATGTACAGTCATACCTATATGATTAAAACAGACCTTGACAAACAGGATTTTGATGGCATATTAATCAATTCAGGCCAGATGTGTTCCTAACTTATGAGTAACTGTGAAACTCTTAAGGGAAATTTTAAATGAATAATTTGAGAGACAAGACACTACAGATCATTATTTTTGATGGTACTCTGTAGTTGTGTTATCATAATTATCTAAGTTAACATCTTGCTGCTGAGTCGCTGTCACTACTATAAATAAATACTTCTGGTAATGTTTTCTACAACCTACCCTAACCTAACCTAACCTACCATACCCTATCCTAACCTAATCTAACCTAACCTACCCTAACCTAACCTAACCTAACCTAACTTACCCTAACCTTCCCTACCCTAACCTAACCTAACCTAACCTAACCTACCCTAACCTAACCTAACCTAAGCTACCCTAACCTAACCTAACCTAACCTACCCTAACCTAACCTAACCTAACCTAACCTACCCTACCATAACCTAACCTAACCTAACCTAACCTAACCTAACCTAACCTACCCTACCCTAACCTAACCTAACCTACCCTAACCTAACCTAACCTAACCTAACCTAACCTAACTTACCCTAACCTAACCTACCCTACCCAAACGTAACTTAGCCTAACCTACCCTAACCTAACCTAACCTACCCTACCCTAACCTAACCTACCCTACCCTAACCTAACCTAACCTAACCTAACCTAACCTAACCTACCCTAACCTAACCTAACCTAACCTAACCTAACCTACCCTAACCTAACCTACCCTAACCTAACCTAACCTAACCTAACCTAACCTAACCTACCCTACCCTAACCTAACCTACCCTACCCTAACCTAACCTAACCTACCCTACCCTAACCTAACCTAACCTAACCTACCCTACCCTAACCTAACCTACCCTAACCTAACCTAACCTAACCTCACCTAACCTAACCTACCCTACCCTAACCTAACCTACCCTACCCTAACCTAACCTAACCTACCCTACCCTAACCTAACCTAACCTAACCTAACCTAACCTACCCTACCCTAACCTAACCTAACCTAACCTAACCTAACCTACCCTACCCTAACCTAACCTAACCTACCCTAACGTAACGTAACGTAACGTAACGTAACGTAAATGTAAACAGAGGAGCTACATTCAGTCACAACATGAGTGAAACAGGTCTCTACAGAGTCCCCAGTGGTGCGTGTGGACACGAAAATATTACTAACGAAATCGTGATAACACGATTTTAAACAAATCACAGAGGGATACACATTTCTCACTGTATACACACTGAGGGATATACACTTCTCATTGTTTATACACTGAGGGATATACACTTCTCATTGTTTATACACTGAGAGACACTTCTCACTGTATATACACTGAGAGATATACACTTCTCGATGTATATACACTAAGAGATATACACTCTCGATGTATATACACTGAGAGACACTTCTCATTGTATATACACTGAGAGACACTTCTCATTGTATATACACTGAGAGATATACACTTCTCGATGTATATACACCACAGTAAGGTTATAGTAACCAGCTAAAGCTGCGTCACAAACTGATTCCTATCGTTTCACTGGAGATTCCAACTCTCTCTCAGTGAGTCGTCAATTATTTTCAATTGCAGCGCCCTACCACTAAAATCAATTGTTGCACAAAAATTGAAAATATTGAGGTGAACAAAGGCTGGGTTGAACAGCCACATAACAACTCTATTGACGGTTCATCATGCAATTAGCCACATGCTAAAAATATCGACACATGAAAGCTGTCATCAAGGCCCATGGAACCTCACTGCTAAAACTGATATGTGTGAAAAAGGTCGCTTAACAAAGAAAAAATAATTTGTTATGAGAATATTGTTGTATGTGTATTCTATCTCTCTCTCTCTCTCTCTCTCTCTCTCTCTCTCTCTCTCTCTCTCTCTCTCATTTATCCAACAGATGCAGAGGTACCACTTATCTATACGTGATTTAATTCACTGAAACCATCATTGGGAGAGTGGTGGTGGTAGTTGTGGTGGTTAAGGTGGTAGTGGTACTGCTGAAAGCACTAATATACTAGTGGCAGAGGTAGTAGGTGTAGTGGTAGTAGTAGTGATAGTAGGTGTAGTGGTAGTAGGAGTAGTGATAGTAGTAGTGATAATAGTGGTAGTGGTGGTGGAGTATGACAGGTGTGTGCTAGTAATTAAGGAGCCAGGTGTAGACAGCACACTGGCCACCACCTCAGGCACTAACACAAACTTTTAACACACACACACACTCCTGTAATTACTGCGTTAGTTTACCTGGCTCTCTTACCTTTGTCAGACTCTTCTTTAAGATACTTTTCCTTATCTAACTAGGATAATCCCCACGCAAGTCTCTTGCCTTTACTTCTCTCTTCTCTCTCTCTCTCTCTCTCTCTCTCTCTCTCTCTCTCTCTCTCTCTCTCTCTCTCTCTCTCTCTGGAGAGTGATATAGTGGAGGTACGATAAGGCTCTTTGAGCAGGGAGAGTAGATCTAATAGCAACTGGCCAATAGGCGGGGCCAGGAGCTATAAATCGACCCCAACAACCAAATATAGGCGAGTACATACCTATAAGTGCTTGCAGTGAGATTAATACTATAAAACAGGTTAAACATTACATATTCCAAGGTAATGAAACCCGGAATTTTAAGCATTACTCCGCACATATTTAATATTATTATTATTATTATTATTATTATTATATGGGGAAGCTTTAAATACGTAGAGGGTGACATAGCATCTGGGGAGAGAGAGAGAGAGAGAGAGAGAGAGAGAGAGAGATAGCACATTATGGGAATGATGGTAAAGTCTACGGTGTGGGTAACCCAGATTTGACTACCTCTGTGGCTTCCCACTTCCGTCTGCTTAACAGTCAGGGAATCTCAACTACCTTTACCTTCCTCGGGTCAAATCAGATTACCTCTAAGTCTTATGCACGGTTTCACCCCTATCGGTCATATTACTACATACCCCTTGATTATTATAACAATAATACGAGGAGTCACTTTGAGATCTAAAAGAGGGAAAGATGTGTCTCCAGGTATACATATCTTTAGCTGTTATTTTATTGAAGGTGTAATATATCTTAATTGTCTTTTTATTAATAAGATTTTTAGTAATGTTGTAGTAATAATAATGCAGCAGGAGCTGCGGAAGAGCATTAACAGCAACAGTAGGAGCAATAACAAGAACAGAAGTAATAACAGGATCAGCAGTATGAGCAATAACAAGAACAGCAGAAGTAAGAGATCAGCAGGAGCAATAACACCAGCAACGACAGCTGCAGTAGCAGCAATAACAAGAACAGCAGAAGTAACAACAGCTAAGGCACCTTCAACAATTATGTATCTATTCCGAAACGTTTCTCCACAGTAGGTTTCATCAGTCGAATACACAAGCAGTGGAGTGGTAAAGATAATGTGATCAGTCCACCAACCTCGACAATATAGCTTGAGGTGGTCAGTCCCTCAGCCTGGAGATATGTTCAACTTCATAGTTCTAAACACTGTGGAGCTGAAGCTGTTGGTGGTGTATTATTCGTCAGGAGTCGCCCTAACACGGGTCTTAAGGAAGCTTCAGCTTCTCATTCTTCAAGACTGTGGAGTTGAACACATCTCCAGGCTGAGGGACTGACTACCTTAAACTGTCTTCAAGGTTGATGGACTGATCACATCTTGACCCCTCCACTCTTTTGATCTCCATATTTAGTTACCTCTGTATTCGACTGTAGATTTCGTCTACACAAGCGAATACAGAGGTAACTAAAGATACCTAACTGTTTTGCATATGTCTTATGTACTTGTAGGTGTCATATATCATTATTACGTTGTTTATTTGTATAATTTTAATATTTTTTTCCTGTAATCATAAAAAATCCACATAAAAATATCCAGCCATGAAATTCATCACAAAATCAACTCGTCATAGTGTAGGCAAGATTGGCAAACTTAAAAACAGCATTCAGAAACCTAAACAGAGAATCCTTCAAAACTTTACACATATCATTGAGTACGTGGCCCCAGCATGGAGCTCACACCAGGTCAAGCACCTCTAGAACCTCATAAACAGGTTCTAAGGCTTGCAACTATATTAGTACCAGAAGTTAAAGCATTGGACTATGGAGAAGTTGGAAAAACTGAACCTGACGAAATTACAGGAGAAAGGACAAGGGAGACATGATTACGACATACATAATCTTAAGAGGAATTAATAAGGCAGAAGGGGGCAGATTATTTGAATTAAGACCACCAGGATGAAGGATTCACAGGTGGAAGCTGAACCCACAGGTGAATCATAGGATGGTTAAAAATTGTAATGATTCGAATGAAGAAGTGGTTGAGGCAAACTCAATGCACAGCTTCAAGAGTAGGTATGATAACGCCCAGGAGGCCCATGAAAGTGGTCTAGGAGGCGGGTCCAAGAGCCGAGTCTCTTCCCCTGTAAACACAACTCTCAGTTCCGTGCTACAATGTACTCCAGAAGAAAAATGGACAATACAACAAATAACCTTCACATAGACCATTAACTACTCCAAGTGGGAGCGAAACGTCGCCTGACGTTTCTCCTATGTGTGGGTTATTTGTGTATTGTTCCAGTATTGTGCCTTGTTATTCTTTAAGAAAACTGGAGATATCGCGTCAAAAATTCTGGCTCACGTTGCTTGCCAATACAAATAACATTATACAAGGCAAGCAAGGAGGCTTGAGAGGACTGGAGAGCTCCACCGATCACCATTCCTCTATTCTTTACACTCCAGGCTACTGACGCTACGCTCCAATATTCATATTGGATTTTTGGAGGGATACGAAAAAAGCACTGAATTTGTAATTAGGCATAAGGAGGAGCACTGCAGTAGGCCTGCTGCTTTTCTCAAACCCATCAACACATTTGCTCAACCAATCCATGGTACCCAAGGAATAAGCCTTCATACCCCCATTAACTCGTGTGCAAGTCCCACTCAAATCCATCCCCTCTCACTCATGTATTTATCTAACCTGCTTTCTAATAAGCAGGTTAGATAAATATGTCCTAGTGTTTGTTTACGTGTCTTTCTTAAGCAACTAGTCAGTATCTATTAACAAGGTTATACCATTTATCTAACATATATTTAAAGCTACCCAAGGTTTCAGCTTCAGTGACCCTACTAGGTAGACTGTTCCACTCATTCACTACACTGTTGTCAACTAGACACATGTGCAACACTTGGGTATCTTTATTAAACAAACGTTTCGCCACACACTGACCTCATCAGTATAGGACTGATGAAGCCACTGTGTGGCAAAACGTAGCACATGTGTCTTAATTTATCAGCTTGTCGGTTCTCTGAGAAATTTATCTCACACTGTCTCCAAACCAGAGTGCTTGGATTTACATCAAGAAGTATTAAGAATAGGAGAAGAGAGATCGCTCCCCTATACATCACTAGTCCTGTGAGGCAGGATACTTCAGATTTCATTAAAATACATTGGAATACATACACAAAAAGATTACAGAATCACTTCACTTAAGTCAGGGGTTCTTAACCTGGGGTATCAATACCCCTTGGGGGTATGGGAACCAAATAATGGGGGATATGGGACTCGATCTCTGATCGATTTTAAGAATTGTTGTTGTTAGGTTAGAATCAACTATCAGCTGTTGTGTTGCTAGCTATCCATATGTAAAGTAACATCAAGATATTGACATCTTTTGAAGTCATTCTGGTACTAATAGGACTGGTGGTGGTGGTGATGGTAATGATTTCCACAGTCTGACTTCAGTATTTTTTTCACGAAGACGGACTGAGAGAGATAGACTGACAACCCTGGACTTACACTCTCATAAAAGATGTAGAGACAAGGGGTTATGTGACTGAAGAATACAAGGGGAAAAATATGTATAAGTAAAGGTAATATAAATATTGTGTTGAAAATACAGTCAGCTCGTTTTTTTAAAGCTCCACTATTTAGTACATTTTTTTTAGTAAATGCGATTAAAAAATGAATATTGCCTGGAAAGGCTTTCACGATATATGCTATTCGATCTTATGTGGTAGTGGTGAGGTGAGGTCCCCGAGGTACATGTCGACCTGGCAGGTTAGCAGAGTGAGGTGAGACATCAGGTGACAACATGTCGACCTGGCACGTCAGCAGAGTGATGTGAGACATCGGGTGACAACGTGTAGACCTGGCAGGTCAGCAGAGTGATGTGAGATATCGGGTGACAAGTGTCAGTTTTAGGTTAGGTCAGTATTTCTGGTCACAGACTGGGACACGGGGGCGTTGACCCCCGAAACTTTCTCCAGGTATAATCCCTCTAGGTATACCCTCTCCAGATATACCCTGTCCAGGTATACCTGGGTGTTGATAAATGAGCTTGAGGTTGGTACAGTGCTAGTGGTAACAGGTTAGTGTTAATTTTCAGGACAGAGTCTGTTACATTGCTGACTTCTGTAATGACTGACTCTCCTTCAGGCAAGTTCACTGAGGGGGGGGGGCTGTCGGTGCCAGAGTAACAGTGCCAAGGTGACAGACAGTACAGTACCAAGGTGACAGTGTCAAGACACAGGTGTTGTTGGTGAAGGTTGTTTTCAACGTAAGGAGAATATATGTCATGTGGAAATTTCTTTTCAATCGTTCTGGTTTTGCATATTCCAAGTAGTGGTGGTGGTGGTGGATCTCACCTGACCTTTTACTCACCTATTTCTGGTTGCAGGGGTCGATTCACAGCTCCTAGCCCCGTCTCTTCGCGGGTCCACTCTCTCCCTGCTCCATGAGCTTTACCATACCTCTTCTTAAAGCTATGTATGGATCCTGCTCCACTACATCACTCTCCAGATTGTTCCACTTCCTGACAACTCTAAGGCTGAAGAAATAATTCCTAACATCCCTGTGACCTGACCTTGTGTTTTGGTGTTGGTGGTTATTACGAACTCAGGTGGTGAGGACCAGTCACCTGGTGGTAAACTAAGTCAGTCAAGAGGGCAGGACAACCACATCAGTAGATTTCTTGACCCATGTATTCCTTCACCACTTGCTCACAGTAAGTTAGCAGAATACATGTTACATCCAAAAGCTACACAGAGGCAAGGAGTGGACACGACCAGTGTTTGCAGAAGTCTGCCATCCAGCCAGGTGGACAGGTACAGCGTCATCCTGGCTGAGGTAGCCGGCTTTCATGTGACTGGCAGATTGAAGTGGACAATAAGTGCAGCAGTGGGGCCCCAGAACTGCTACACTCTGAATTGCCAGCTTACTGGTCGAGAGGGTATGTTAAATGGGTATGTGACAAACGTAGAATATAATGTAACATACCTGGTACACTATACAGTGCTGGTGGAGTCTTACCTGACCTTGTGTGTGATGCTAATGGTGGTGGTGATGATGATGTTGTTGACGTTGGTGGTGGTGGTGGTATTAATGGTGGCAGCAGCAGCAATAGTAGTGGTGGTGGTAGTAGTAATAGTAACAGCAGTAATAATAGTATTAGCACCAGTAGTAGTACTAGTATCATTATTAGTAAAAGTGCTAGTAGTATACTAGTAGTAGTGCTAGTACTAGTAGAACTAATACTACTAGTAGTATTACTAGACTACTACTAGTAGTAACAGTAGACTGTAGTAATGTAATGGTAGTGGCGGTAGTGTCAGTGTAGCGGACTAACCAAAACTAGTAGTAATAGTAACATTACTAGACTAGTTATTATCATAGTGGAGCGCTAAATCCGTAGGGATTATACAGTACCTGTGGTGGGGAGTTAGAAGGCATTCAGACTTAATTTATGGAACCGGAGCACAGATCCAACTCCCTAGATCAAGAGCCCCTCACCAGCATCAAGGAACCCCCTTTGAAGGGTACTAAACTAGTAGTGTTAGTTAACCTGTAGTAGTAGTGTAATTGTAGTGGTAATAGTGTATAACTTGTGCATATACTGGTAGAAACAAAGATATTATTATTATTATTATTATTATTATTATTATTATTATTATTATACCATGCTATATCTCCCTTCATTTCTTATTGATGTCAGAAAAATTTGCTGTCTAAGATTCTTGGGTGAACAATATATGAAGAGGGCGGCCATTACTCAACTTGCCAAAGTATTAATTTCTCAAGCTACTTTGTAAACTTTTTAATAGGATTCAGTAGTTTCTTGTGAAGCAGAAGTCGTCTAGATGCTTGTACCAGCAGGAAAAACTTATACCAAACATTCCACTGCTGTCCTTGGCCCTCGAGGGAGGGTAATAGTTATTTCCTGACACATAAAACACCACTAACTCATTCTTTTATTTAATATAATCAAAGAAAGGTATGTTTGACATATCTCTGTAAGTATTATGTATATAAAGTTTTAAATGGAATATAACATTTATGAAGGGATTCAAGGAAACTGGTTAGCCGGACTTGAGTCCTGGAGGTGGGAAGTACAGTGCCTGCACTCTGAAGGAGGGGGTGGAGGTGGGAAGTACAGTGCCTGCACTCTGAAGGAGGGGGTGGGAGGTATTCTCCAGTTTTATAACTGTAGTGTAGGCGTACCTTTGACAAGACAGTGATGGAGTAATGGTGAATGTGCTTCTTCTTCGGGTCACTCTGCCGTGGTGGTAAACGGCCGATGTGTTAATAAAAAAAATCCAGAGAAAATATCCCCGGACACTGTGGTGAGAATGTTGTATATGGGATGGAGAAACTACCATCACATAGTCGTATTATCATGTGATCTTAAACTGTTTTATACAATAAAGATTATCTTAGAATACACAACAATGCACAGGATGTATACACCGAGTGGTGTATGTCGGTGTATATATGCTCAAAGGTTATTTTAAACTCTATTTTAGGTATTAAAATATTCTTGTCTGGTGGTGAAAATCTTACTCTCAGCCTTAGTGAATCTAGTATAGGCGATAGGCTTGAAACCCCAGCTACACTGCACACACGATATATACCCTGAGAAGTGTATATCTCTCAGTGTATATTTACTGAGAGTTTAATTCTATTTTAGGGACTAAAGTAAAGCTTTTTGTATGTCGATAACTTCAGACCCCATTAACCAACCCACTACTATATAACCATCAGCTGGGTTAAGTCCTGGCTTAACCAACCCACTACTATATAACCATCAGCTGGGTTAAGTCCTGGCTTAACCAACCCACTACTATATAACCATCAGCTGGGTTAAGTCCTGGCTTAACCAACCCACTACTATATAACCATCAGCTGGGTTAAGTCCTGGCTTAACCAACCCACTACTATATAACCATCAGCTGGGTTAAGTCCTGGCTTAACCATCCCACTACTATATAACCATCAGCTGGGTTAAGTCCTGGCTTAACCAACCCACTACCATATAACCACTACCATATAACCACTACCATATAACCACTACCATATAACCACTACCATATAACCACTACCATATAACCACTACCATATAACCACTACCATATAACCACTACCATATAACCACTACCATATAACCACTACCATATAACCACTACCATATAACCTGGCGTTTTCTCTACAGAATCACTTCTCTCACTCTTACTTTCCAAACTCAGCTCCCACAAGGGTCACTCCATACTAGTTAACTATTGTGTAGCTAACTAGTATGTGTAGTTAACTAGTATGTGTAGCTAACTAGTATGCAGTAGCTAACTAGTATGTGTAGCTAACTAGTATGCAGTAGCTAACTAGTATGTGTAGCTAACTAGTATGTGTAGCTAACTAGTATGTGTAGTTAACTAGTATGTGTAGCTAACTAGTATGTGTAGCTAACTAGTATGCAGTAGCTAACTAGTATGTGTAGCTAACTAGTATGTGTAGCTAACTAGTATGTGTAGCTAACTAGTATGTGTAGTTAACTAGTATGTGTAGCTAACTAGTATGTGTAGTTAACTAGTATGTGTAGTTAACTAGTATGTGTAGCTAACTAGTATGTGTAGCTAACTAGTATGTGTAGCTAACTAGTATGCAGTAGCTAACTAGTATGTGTAGCTAACTAGTATGTGTAGCTAACTAGTATGTGTAGTTAACTAGTATGTGTAGCTAACTAGTATGTGTAGTTAACTAGTATGTGTAGCTAACTAGTATGTGTAGTTAACTAGTATGTGTAGCTAACTAGTATGTGTAGCTAACTAGTATGTGTAGCTAACTAGTATGTGTAGTTAACTAGTATGTGTAGTTAACTAGTATGTGTAGCTAACTAGTATGTGTAGCTAACTAGTATGTGTAGCTAACTAGTATGCAGTAGCTAACTAGTATGTGTAGCTAACTAGTATGTGTAGCTAACTAGTATGCAGTAGCTAACTAGTATGTGTAGCTAACTAGTATGTGTAGCTAACTAGTATGCAGTAGCTAACTAGTATGCAGTAGCTAACTAGTATGCAGTAACTTTATTCCGATATGCCAGTGGATTCTTAACGTGTAATGGAGGGGACATTGTTTCATGACAAATATACCATCACAAAAGAATATATACCCTGAGTCACAGAGTATATATTCATATAGGTATAACTGACAGTGTATATGCACTGAGAGTTTGCTTTAATACCTGCTTCATGAATTAAAATATTCTGGACTGGTGACGAGGCGACATGCGTCCTTAATGACCTTTATGACCTCCGTATAGAAGGTAGGATTTAAGACCAATTAAACAATAGTAATCTTATGACTAAAACCGGTGTGAGGACAGATATATCTCATGGTAAATACAAGTGTACAAGCACTAGAGAAGTGTGCACTAGAGAAGTGTGCACTAAAGGAGTGTGCACTAGAGGAGTGTGCACTAGAGAAGTGTACACTAGAGAAGTGTGCACTAGAGGAGTGTACACTAGAGAAGTGTGCACTAGAGGAGTGTACACTAGAGAAGTGTGCACTAGAGACGTGTGCACTAGAGGAGTGTACACTAGAGAAGTGTGCACTAGAGAAGTGTGCACTAGAGGTGTGTACACTAGAGAAGTGTGCACTAGAGGTGTGTACACTAGAGAAGTGTGCACTAGAGGAGTGTACACTAGAGGAGTGTACACTAGAGAAGTGTGCCCTAGAGGAGTGTACACTAGAGAAGTGTGCACTAGAGGAGTGTGCACTAGAGGAGTGTACACTAGAGAAGTGTGCACTAGAAGAGTGTACACTAGAGAAG
>WNWK01002651.1:175000-200532 GCA_009830355.1 Cherax destructor
CTGTAAACACTTGGTCTACACACCCCTACCTTTCCTAAAGCCCCTTGTTCATCTGCTATCCTGCTTTCTGTTTTACTCTTAATTCTTTCAATAATAACTCTACCATACACTTTACCAGGTACACTCAACAGACTTATTCCCCTATAATTTTTGCACTCTCTTTGTCCCCTTTGCCTTTATACAAAGGAACAATACACGCTCTCTGCCAATCCCTAGGTACCTTACCCTCTTCCATACATTTATTAAATAATAGCACCAACCACTCCAAAATTATATCCCCACCTGCTTTTAACATTTCTATCTTTATCCCATCAATCCCAGCTGCCTTACCCCTTTCATTCTACCCACTGCCTCACGAACTTCCCTACACCCACAACTGGCTCTTCCACACTCCTACAAGATGTTATTCCTCCTTGCCCTACACACGAAATCACAGCTTCCTGTCTTCATCAACATTTAACAAATCCTCAAAATATTCTCTCCATGTTCCCGATACCTCTAACTCTCCATTTAATAACTCTCCTCTCCTATTTTTAACTGTCAAATCCATTTGTTCTCTAGGCTTCCTCAACTTATTAATCTCATTCCAAAACTTTTTATGTGTGTGTGTGTGTGTACTCAGTTGTGGTTGCAGGGGTCGAGTCATAGCTCCTGGTCCCGTGTGTGTGGTTTGTGTGTGTCGTGCAGAATAGGTAAAACTTGCGATTTAGGCATAAATAGCAATGCTCTTCTTGCCGAATAAGGCAAGTGAAAATTTGTGTATGTAATAATTTTTCAAAAATCACTCTGAACCTAACGAAAAAATATATTTCACTGTGTTTGTTTATTATTAAATTACTGTAAACTTATCTAAAATATGAGAGGTTTTTACAAAGTAGAAGTGATGCAAGGAGGGAAGAGTATATGGAGAGAAAAAGAGAGGTTAAGAGAGTGGTGAAGCAGTGTAAAAAGAGAGCAAATGAGAGATGGTGAGATGTTATCAACAAATTTTGTTGAAAATAAGAAAAGTTTTGGAGTGAGATTAATAAGTTGAGGAAGCCTAGGGAACAAATGGATTTGACAGTTAAAAATAGGAGAGGAGAGTTATTAAATGGAGAGTTAGAGGTATCGGGAAGATGGAGGGAATATTTTGAGGAGTTGTTAAATGTTGATGAAGACAGGGAAGCTGTGATTTCGTGTATAGGGCAAGGAGGAATAACATCTTGTAGGAGTGTGGAAGAGCCAGTTGTGAGTGTGGGGAAGTTCGTGAGGCAGTGGGTAGAATGAAAGGGGTAAGGCAGCTGGGATTGATGGGATAAAGATAGAAATGTTAAAAGCAGGTGGGGATATAGTTTTGGAGTGGTTGGTGCTATTATTTAATAAATGTATGGAAGAGGGTAAGGTACCTAGTCTGGCAGAGAGCATGTATTGTTCCTTTGTATAAAGGCAAAGGGGACAAAAGAGAGTGCAAAAATTATAGGGAATAAGTCTGTTGAGTGTACCTGGTAAAGTGTATGGTAGAGTTATTATTGAAAGAATTAAGAGTAAGACAGAAAGCAGGATAGCAGATGAACAAGGGGGCTTTAGGAAAGGTAGGGGTGTGTAGACCAAGTGTTTACAGTGAAACATATAGGTGAACAGTATTTGGATAAGGGTAAAGAGGTTTTTGTGGCATTTATGGATTTGGAAAAGGCTATGATAGGGTGGATAGGGGGCAATGTGGCAGATGTTGCAGGTGTATGGAATAGGAGGTAGGTTACTGAAAGCAGTGAAGAGTTTTATGAGGATAGTGAGGCTCAGGTTAGAGTGTGTAGGAGGGAGGGGACTATTTCCAGTAAAAGTGGGCCTTAGACAAGGATGTGTGATGTCACCGTGGTTGTTCAATATATTTATAGATGGGGTTGTAAGAGAAGTGAATGCGAGGGTCTTGGCAAGAGGTTGGGGTTAAAAGATAAAGAATCAAATACAAAGTGGGAGTTGTCACAGTGCTTTTGCTGATGACACTGTGCTTTTGGGAGATTCTGAAGAGAAGTTGCAGAGGTTGGTGGATGAATTTGGTAGGTGTGTAAAAGAAGAAAATTGAAGGTGAATATAGGAAAGAGTAAGGTGATGAGGATAACAAAAAGATTAGGTGATGAAAGATTGGATATCAGATTGGAGGAGAGAGTATGGAGGAGGTGAATGTATTCAGATATTTGGGAGGGACATGTCAGCAGATGGGTCTATGAAGGATGAGGTGAATCATAGAATTGATGAGGGAAAAGGGTGAGTGGAGCACTTTGAGTCTGTGGAGACAAAGAACTTTGTCCATGGAAGTAAAGAGGGAATGTATGAGTATAGTTATACCAACACTCTTATATGAGTGTGAAGCATGGGTGATGAATGTTGCAACGAGGAGAAGGCTGGAGGCAGTGGAGATGTCATGTCTGAGGTCAATGTGTGGTGTGAATATAATGCAGAGAATTCGGAGTTTGGAAATTAGGAGGAGGTGGGGATTACCAAAACTATTATCCAGAGAGCTGAGGAGGGGTTGTTGAGGTGGTTCGGTCATGTAGAGAATGGAACGAGACAGAATGACTTCGAGAGTGTATAAATCTGTAGTGGAGGGAAGGCGGGTAGGGTCGGCCTAGGAAAGGCTGGAGGGAGGGGTAAAGGAGGTTTTGTGTGCGAGGGCTTGGACTTCCAGCAAGCATGTGTGAGGTATTTGATAGGAGTGAATGGAGACAAATGGTTTTGATACTTGACGTGCTGTTGGAGTGTGAGCAAAGTAACATTTATGAAGGATTCAGGAAACCAGCAGGCCGGACTTGAGTCCTGGAGATAGGAAGTACAGTGTCTGCACTCTGAAGGAGGGGTGTTAATGTTGCAGTTTTATAACTGTAGTGTAAAACACCCCTCTGGCAAGACAGTGATGGAGTGAATGATGATGAAAGTTTTTCTTTTTTGGGCCACCCTGCCTTGGTGGGAATCGGCCAATGTGTTAATAAAAAAAAAATTGTGTTAGGCTAAATTAAATTGGGCTTGTTATAATAAGGTTAGGTAAGTTTTTTAAGGTCCTTTTGGTACAAAATTATTAATTTTTACATTAACATAAATGAAAAAATATATATCTTTAAACATATAAGAAATTTTTTTAGAAAGGACTTAATTTTAAATGAATTCTTACTAATTGACCAATTTTACCTATTCGACATGACATATGTATACAGTGGTCCCTCGGTTTTTGCCGAAAATTCGTTCCAGAATGCTGCTCAAGTGCCATTACCGAACGAATTTACTTCCTTAAGAAATAATGTCACGTAGGTTAGTCTATTTCAGACCCCCAAAAATACACTTGCAACAGCACTTACGAAAATACACTTACATAAATGTTCGAGTTTGGAGATGCACATCCTGATAAATCTCGAGGGACCACTGAATATAGTAGTACATACACTAATGTGATATACTACAGTGGTACCCCGAGTTTCGAACTTTCTTCGTTCCAGAATGCTGTTCAAGTGCTGTTACAGAACGAATTTGTTCCCATAAGGAATAATGTAAATTAAATTAGTCTGTTTAGACCCCCAAAAATACACTTACATAATTGGTCGAGTTGGGAGCAGTTCGGAACTCAGGGTACCACTGTATATATATATACAGTTGACCCTTGGTTTTCGTTGATAATTCTTTCCAGAATGCTGTTCGAGTGCTGTTACGAAGGAATTTATTCCCATAAGGACGAATGTAAATTAGATTAGTCATTTCAAACCCCAAAAATACACTTACAAAAATACACTTACATAATTGTTCGAGTTGGGAGCTGTATGAAATCCAGGGGTCCACTGTATCTCGTTATGCCAGTCGATGTTAATCATAGCTGTTATAAAGTTATTAACAGCTGTCTCGTTATGTAGTCTGAAGGTAACTTTAGTAGTGTCTTGGGGCAATTTACCTAGGCTGGTTATGAGAAAGGTAGGGTAGTGGTCTGTGATTATGCCTGATTTTAAATTTTAAAGGGGATATGGTGTTAGTCCAGATGTGGTCTAATAAGGAGATACTAGTCTCGGAGATTCTTGTAGGTGTTGTTATTGTTGGTAGCAACAAACAGTTGCTCATAGTGTTTGTGAATTCAGTTAACCTCACATTCAGGTATTACTGCGCCTGCTGCGACCTCCAAGCATGACTGAAGAAGCCGCAGACGTGGAGCTGTCTGAGCTGCAGCCATTACAACCTTCATGAAGAATATAGTGGAGCAAGACACCTTAAAATTGGTGTTCGTGGGAGGTAAAGGTGGCTAGGCAAGACCACTACCAGGTATGTTTATTATTATTATTGTAATGGGGGGATTGGTGGGTTTTTTATGTTGAGGGGTCTTGGTTTGAGGAGTGGGAGCGCCTCCCGTTCCTCGGATCAAGTGGCGTTATTGACTGTTGGGCCCATACGAGTGTTGTGTTTACCATGATTATAAAATAATAATGATAATGAGTATAATATAATTATAATAAAATAAAATACTAATGATTATAATAAAATATAATGATAATGATTATAATAACATATAATGATAATTATAAATTCTAATTATAATAAAATAAAATTATGTTTATAAAAAATTATAATTATATAATGATTATAACAGTAATGATTATAATAATGATAATCATAGATTAATAATGATTTTAATAAAGATAATGATAAAACTAGAAATATAATGAAATTAAATGACAATAATATAAGTTTTAAATTTATTATGGTTACTGTTAATGAACTTTAATTGTATGATGATGTTTATATTATCTACCTGTAATAATTGAGAGTCTATAATTATTTTTATTAATTGTTGAAGTATTATGAGTTTTTGTCATAAAACATTACCTTATTGTAAAGAACACAAAGACACAATACCTTGACTGGAACAATACACAAATAAAACACACTCGGGAGAGAAGAGCTCATGGCGACGGTCAGTCGGACAATTTACAAAGTCATTATGTTGGAAGAATTACTGACAGTATGTTAGGTAACACACAGTACACATAGTACCAAGCCAGCCTAATAATAGTACATACCAAGCCAGCATCATAATAGAACCAAGCCAGCAATAATAGTACAAAGCCAGCCTAATAATAGAACCAAGCCAACCTAATAATAGAACCAAGCCAGCATAATAATAGAACCAAGCCAGCATAATAATAGATTAGTAAGTTTATTCAGGTACAGGTACACATAAATACAGTTAGTACATAAATTATCATAGGAGCATATGTGTAGATTCCCTAGAATAACCCAAAAAAGTCGGTGACTCATTTTCATTGGGGCTTAGAATTAGGTTACATTAATTCTTGCTGATAGTTTTACTAAATTTATATATGAGAGAATTTGTCAAGTAGGAAAATATCAGAGATCTCTTCTGGCCAGTTGAAGACTTTGAAACATCAGTGAGATTACTGGCATACTATAGTAAGTAAGTACAGCCTCTCCTCACTTAGTGATGTGCTCGTTTACAGACGCCTTGGACTTATGACGGGCTCTCTGACCAGTAGTCATACCTAAATAATATATATTAGAGCTGATTTCCTCTATTCTGTTTATTTCAATATACAGTACACTACTGTATAAACATTTAAAAATATACCAGAAATGTTATAAATGGTGCAAAGGTGACATTAAAACAATATTGAAGATGTTTGACACAAAACCACTACCATTATAGTATGCTCCTTAATTAGCGACAAATCATTTACCAACGTGGTCTTAAGAACAGAACTCCGTCATTAAGTGAGGAGAGGCTGTATGTTTGTACAGGCTGGCCCCACTTTACAGCACTTAGCTAATACAGCGGTTTCCAATTATATACCCATTCTTCATTTATTCAGGCTTCCTACAATAAATATATTCACCACTCATTATAAGCTAAGGATGAAAATATTTTAAGGTAAGTAATGTTTGTAGTGTATATTCATTTCTTCTAGGCTTAGCTCTATTGCTCACCTATTATATGATAGTGTAAACATGTTATCAGGCTTTTATATGCATTTGAAAGTGAAAAAAAGATATGTTTCACTTTACAGCAATTTTTGCTTTACAGTGGTAGCCTGGAACCTAACCTGCTGTATAAGTGGAACCCTCCTATATATAGTAATGTATCCTAACCTGATTCATAAAGAAGTCAGTACTCTATTGCCATGTAGAGGGTATTTAAAGGTGTCCCGTGGTTGGTTGGTAACACCCTCTCCTCACACACTGAGTATCCGGGGTTCAGTGCCAAGCCGGGTGGAAATGTTGGATATGTTTCCTTACACCTGTTGTCCCTGTTCACCTAGCAATAAGTAGATACCTGGGTGTTAGTGGACTGGTGTGGGTGGCATCCCGGGAGACAAGGTTGAAGGACCACAATGGAAATAAGATCGACAGTCCCCAGTGACACATAGACTTTCCTGGGTTATCCTGGGTGGCTAACCCTCTCTACCCTGGGTTATCCTGGGTGGCTAACCCTCTCTACTCTGGGTTATCTTGGGTGGCTAACCCCTAGATCAAAAGTCCCAAAAAATCTTATCAACTGTTTGTTACATGGCTGCCGACCAGTAATAATAATATCTTTATTTCTACCAGTACATGTACAACAACAAAAGGCCGCAGTCAGAATGATAACAAATTCCCACTCTAGACAGCATACTCCACCAATATTCAAAAGTCTCAAACTACTCACCGTAAAGAACATTCATACTTACTCTTGTGCCTACTACATATATAAAACTTTACACTCTAATATAAACCCTCTGCTCAAAA
Source organism: Cherax destructor (assembly GCA_009830355.1). Classification (NCBI taxonomy): domain Eukaryota; kingdom Metazoa; phylum Arthropoda; class Malacostraca; order Decapoda; family Parastacidae; genus Cherax; species Cherax destructor. Next base: position 181,751 of record WNWK01002651.1, read on the forward strand.
CTCTCCTCACCAACTTTAATAGGACCCATGACCACAACACACGACACAGATCACTTTTTGATATACCCCGTGTTCATATCAACCTATGTAAAAATTCTATGCACATAAAGGGCCCCAGAATCTGGAATTCATTACCAGTAAATATTAAGATAATCTTGTCTGAAAATCAATTTAAGACTCAACTCAAAAAACCCCCTACTCACCCAAACCTAAATGATCATGCTATAAACTACTTTGAAAATGCTCATTGTTACTTTCCTATACGATAATCTCAATTTTTAATAATATGTTACTATTATGTTACCCCTACTCATATTATAAGTTAATGTCAAAATGCTCAATGTTATTTTCCTTAAGATAATCTCAATTCCATATTATCATTCAAGAATCTTAACACCTGTAACAATCTAAGATCTAATATCATTATATAATAAATTAAACAGTAAAATTTCATCATATTGTAATTTTGAAAATAATTTTTAACTAGAATAAACTCAATAAATTTCTCTAATATTAAGTACCTAGTTTTTAAGGACTAGAATAAGCTGCCCCTAATGCCATGGCATGTCAGTGGCTCTCCTTGCACTCAATTTACATTGTAACTTCCAATACCCATGTAACCTGCAATGAAATAAAATTTGTTTGTTTGTTTGTTTGTTTGTTTGTATACAGACCATAGCTGACATCAGTGACATACTACTATATAGAAAGACCCTTGTTATGCAGAGCATTTCCCACAAATTAGGTCAGTTTTGTCCCAGGATGTGACCCACACCAGTCGACTAACACCCAGGTACGTACCTATTTTGCTGATAGGTGAACATGGACAGCAGGTGTCTTCAGGAAACACATTCTAATGTATGCAGCCATACCAGGAATCAACCCCCTGGACCTCAGTGTGTGAGCTGAGTGCGCTATCAACCCAGCTATGGGGCACCTGCATTCGAAGTACTTGTAGCCGAGTATGTACTATGATACGACTGTACTCGAATTGATGCGAGTAAATATTTATTATGAATAATGTTACGATCAGGGCCTCATTTATTAGCCTGTTTTGCCCCGTCGTAACAAGTTATTTAATTAAGCTTTGATTGTTTCATCGTTAGAGAAAATCATTATAGTATTAGGGTAATTTTTAGGAGATTGACCCAAGCAAGTAAAATTTGAGAAATTTAATATAAAAGAATTCATATAATTATTCAGTGTATGGTATAAAGTTATCTATCATGATAAACTTTATTCGAAAACAGTCGACATATGACTTTACTTGTTTCTGTACAATAATCATACTCAATGTCATGAGTTTTATACAAATAATATTTTACATTAACGTTTCGCAATACAATAACTGAGACTATTGCCTTCATAAAGGCAGAGAAGTATAAAATATCAATTGAAACATCAAATACATTTTCTTGAGACAATAATTCCGAATACTGACCAAAGCTCGGCAAAACAAGCTATCACTGTAAGTCGGGATGAATAGACAATTTTCAAACCATACTAGAGACTTAACAAACCCTCATAAAGGTGGAATAACTTCCCAAGCCTACTCCAAAGAGCATATGACTACTCTGTGAAAGTCAGTGAACCTACTCCTGGTCAGGAGTGGATGTATGAACCTACTGACGATCGTCAATGTTTGATGAAACGACGTCATGTAGGTCACGTGACTGAGGGAGGGAGACCGGCCACTAATAACTTCCGAATACAATCAATATCATTGTTAACAGTCACCATTGTTAGCTAATTATCCAGGTGGCAGGTTTGGTGACATGTTAATTCTAACCAAGACTTATCCAGCAAGTTAATTTCTGTCTTAGATTAGTGATTGCTGATATTTTAGCAAAATTTATATATGGGAGAACTGTTTGCCATTAAGAAAATATCAAAAGACCTTTCTAGATGAATCGGTGACTTGTGACGTCAGTGAGATGGCTGATATTTACTGCTGAGTGAATAGGAGTAGCAGGTGTAAGAAGGCTTGCCCATGCTTCAGTGGTATTTGGTGTAAGAAGGCTTGCCCATGCTTCTGTTGCACCTTGTCCGTATTGTAGTCGGGTAATGGGTAATAGACTGTACAGATGATCCTCACTTTATGATGGTTTGACAGTGCAATAGTGATGCACATTGGTTTTTTTCTGTGTTTAACCGAATTTTCCCAAGCCCATCATGTCTGTTAAATGCCCAAGTGTGTCTCCTGCTTGTGGTGTTTAGTTACAGTAATTATTTACTTATTTAGTGACAGTAGTTATTTATGTCCTAGGTAGTAGGTTGGTAGACAGAAACCACCCAGGGAGGTACTACCGTTCTGCCAAGTGAGTGTGAAACACAAGCCTGTAATTGTTTTACATGATGGTAGGATTGCTGGTGTCTTTTTTCTGTCTCATAAACATGCAAGATTTTGGGTACATCTTGCTGCTTCTACTTACACTTAGGTCACACTACACATACATGTACAAGCATATATATACACACCCCTCTTGGTTTTCTTTTTTTTCTTGTTTATTTTCTCTTATCTCCATGAGGAAGTAGAACAGAAATCTTCCTCCATAAGCCATGCGTGTTGTAAGAGGCGACTGAAATACCAGGAGCAAGAGGCTAGTAACCCCTTCTCCTGTATACATTACTAAATTTATAAAGAGAAACTTTCGTTTTTCTTTCTGGGCAACCCCGCCTTGGTGGGGTATGGCCCGTGCGTTGAAAGAAGAAGTTTTTTTTTTTTTCAACAAGTCGGCCGTCTCCCACCGCGGCAGGGTGACCCAAAAAGAAAGAAAATACTTTCATCATCATTCAACATTTTCACCTCACTCATACATAATCACTGTCTTTGCAGAGGCACTCAGATACGACAGTTTAGAATAGTCCCTCCAAACTGTCACTATCCCAGACCCCTCCTTCAAAAAGCAGGCATTGTACTTCCCATTTCCAGGACTCAAGTCCGGCTGAATCTATAATAACCGGTAAAATATGCAACCACTGTCACCCTCAGAGTTAGTTATCTCTGAGCACCAGACCCTGTCACGTGGAGGCCAGTGGTTCGTCTTTAGGGTCCAAAGTTATTTATGTATGTATTTATTGATGTACATACGTATTCACATTCAACTTAGGATGAGTTTGTCGGAATGTAACCCCATTGTAAGTCTAGGACTACCTGTACAGTAATAACCTTTTACAATAAGACTTCAACTTACAAACACGTTGAGAATCTTCCATATTGTATACAGGTCTACCTTAACTTTCGCGGGCTTCACACATTCGCAAATTTCCAGCTGCCAAATCATACAGTATTTAAGTTTCCCGCAACCCGCATGTCCCTACTACCCTCCCTCCGACCCGGCAGCCAGCCCGCCTGCCACTCACTCACTGAGTGTTTTGTTTGTCCATTATTTATTAAACTACAGTATAACATGTATGTAGTACAATATTTTACCATGTTTTCATGTGTTTTATGATTGTTCATGGTTCAATAGGTTAACCCTTTGAGAGTCGGTCCCGTACTAGTACGTCAGTGCAGCCAGGGTCGGTCACGTACTTGTACGCCTAAATTCTAGTGCCTTCAAATCTTGTGGAAGAAAGCTGGCAGGCCTACATATGAAAGAATGGGTCTGCATGGTCAGTGTGCACAGTATAAAAAAATCCTGAACCACGCATTGCATAATGAGAAAAAAAAACTCCGACCGTTTTTTTGGTTTAAAACAGCGACTTTCGGGTGTATTTTCGTATGGTATTTGTGGTTGTATTCTGGTTTTCTTGGTCTCATTCGATAGAATGGAAGTTATATTACAGAAATAGTGATGATTTTGATTGGTTTTACGGTGACAAGTACCTTGAAACTGAGCGCAAATTAGCGAAAATGTTCGATTTTTGTTAATGTTCAAGAGTAAACAAATCACGCCATGCATCCAATACACATCAACTGGCATGTCTAATATTCTTGCACAAGTGCACTGATATTATTTATACCGTTTCTACAATGATGCAGTTGTATACATAACAGTAAATTTTCTATTTTTTTGTGAGAATAAAAATTCAAAATGGAAAGCAAAAGTAATGTAAGAGGGGCCTGGAGACGTGACTAATGAACAGATAAAATGTTATTTGAGTGCCAGGAATGTCTGTCTCGTTTATTTTGAACCCTATTTTGAAATTGGCATTTTTTGAAATTTGTGTGAAATTGGCCAAATTGCCAATTTCTGACCACCTTATTGGGTAATTGAAATCGGTAAATTGGCGATTTCTTATACTCAATTGATAGAACAAATGGACCTCTAGCGAAATAGCTATAATTTTAGTAGACTGAAACATTGGAATTTGCCGAAAATAGGGCTCAAAGTGGACGAAATCGCCAATGCGTAAATGTCATCGATACCACTAACTTTGCGAGAGCATAACTCCGTTAGTTTTCCATCAAATTTCATAATTTTGGTGGCGTTATGATTGGAAAAAGATTCTCTATCATTTCATAAGAAAAAATAATTTATTTTTTTTCTGAAAATTTTTCGACCCTGAGAACAAGTTTGGGAGAGGGTCTCTCGACCCTCAAAGGGTTAAGGAAGCAGTATTTCCCTACAATATATTGTAGGGAAATAATAATAATAATAATAATAATATGATAGAATTGAAGAAAGAAATTGTACAAAAATACGAGGTTGAAGCAGTGGTGGAGGCAGTGGTTTGAGGCATCGTGTGTCAGTGTGGCTTTGTTTATCCTGGAGTCAACATTAGCCTCCATGCTCATCCAAACATTTCACAATAATTCATTGTGTTTGGTGCTTGTTGATTGAGTGTGACTGCTACATAATTAACCATGGGCCCAAAGAAACTTGCTAGTGCCAGCCCTTTGGTAAAGAAATTGAGAAACATGATAGAATTGAAGAAAGAAATTGTACAAAAATACGAGGCAGTGCGCCGCAGTGGTTGAGGCAGTGGTTGAGGCAATGGTGGAGGCCGTGGTTGTTTTATGATTGTTCATGGTTCAATAGGTTAAGGAAACAGTATTGTATTATATTTCTCTACAGTATATTGGGGCACCAAACATTCACGATTTTTCAACTTTCGTGAGGCTCTTGATTCCCTAACCCTCGCGAATGTTGAGGGAGACCTGTATATCATTATTGTGTATAATAAAATTATTATACACAATTCAAGAGGTCCCCAATGTGTTTGTAAGTTGAAGACTTACTGTATTTACCTTTTTTAATATGGTTTTAATAATTACAGCTGTAGTCTGGCAGTCCAGTTAGCCAAAATCCGGGAGTTGGTCCTCATCTCTACGGATCCTACACACAACATCTCCGATGCTTTTGACCAAAAGTTCTCCAAGGTTCCTATTAAAGTCATAGGGGTTTGACAACCTTTATACCATGGTAAGGTTTGAGAGTTTTTATATGGGGAGACTTGGCAGCGATGTCTGTTCACTATGTTCATAGCAAGGATTAAGAAAGCTTACTTAACTGAAGATCAATGAATCACTTTGAAGTATTAATGTATATTTTTAAAATTGTACCATTGTTCATTTAGTTACCTTTCATTTTTTGTACACTTAAGAATGCCTACTTAACCTGTGTCTAGTTTTTAAGTACTCTTTAAACATTAGGATTACCGTAATTTATGGTGTCAAGGACCTACCCCCTTTCCCCCTCTGACTTTTCTAAATTTTGGAAAAAATAAATAAATGGTATCCATGGTAATAAAGTTATGTTAAGCCTGAGGCATTACATATAAAAAACATAAAGGAGAAGGAGTTACTAGCCCACTGTTCTTCTTTTTGCATTTAGTAAAGTATACAGGAGAAGGGGTTATTAGCCCCTTGCTCCTGGCATTTTAGTCACTTCTTAGGACACACATGGCTTATGGAGGAAGGATAGTATATATTGAATTATGTTCTAAAATGTTGATTGTGTTTCAGGCTGGTTCAGGGTATGAACTTCAGTGTTGGGGTCTTCAACACTGCTCCGACCGACCATTCAAAATCATATCTATTTCTGTAATACAGTATGTCTTCCATTCTATCAAATGAGACCAAGAAAACGAGAATACAACCATAAATACTATATGAAAATACACCGCAAATTCGCTGTTTTAAACCAAAAATACGGTCAGAGGTTTTTTCTTCATGAATTGCGTGCTGCAGGATTTTTTTATACTGTGCACACTGACCACTCAGACCTATTCTCTCATATGTAGGCCTACCAGGTTTCTCCCGCAAGATTGCAAGACGCTAGAATTTTGGCGTAGTATTACGGGACTGGCACTGGCTTGCAAGCTGTAATATTACGGGACCAACAGTGAAAGGGTTAACACATCGGCCACTTCCCACCAAGACAGGGTGACCCGAAAACGAAGAAACACTTTCATCATCATTCATTCCATCACAGTCTCTCCAGAGGCGTGCCTACTCTATAGTTATAAAACTGCAGCTTATCAACACCCCTCCTTCAGAGGGGTGTTGGTCTGTCGGTTTCCCTGAATCCCTTCATAAATGTTACCTTGCTCACAATCCAACAGCACGTCAAAAAATATTCTTATGCCTGGAAAATATTCTTTCTACCTCTAGGCCTTTCATGTTGCAAGCAGCACATCATAAGAAGCTTGCAATGGTGCAGAAATAGAGTAGGAAATCCAAGCAGGCTCATTCAGGAAAATTGACCTTCTTGGTCTCTTTGAACTCAGTGGCTGTCTTCCACCCAAGCAGGGGCACCCAAAGATGAAAACACATTCACCATCTTTCCAGAAGTGTGCTGACAAAATATGCGTTTAAATATTTTTATTCACCACCCTTGAAGGAAGGGCTCTTGCTCTGAGGAATTAGAGCTGCTACTGCCTTGCTTTGATTAAAAGTAATAGTCTGGTGCTCTCTATCTAATGTTTAACCCTTTGTTTCCCTTAGATTCCTGGAGGTCAGGTGATGTTGTAGTCTGATTGGTAATCTGATTGTAATGTCAGCACACTTTTGGAGAGACAACTGTTGAATGAGTGATGGTGAATATGTTTTCTTTGGATCACTCCGCCTTGGTGGTATACACTTAGGGTCATCTGTTGATGTCACCCTTATAACAGTTGGTGTCTATGGCCCAGACATCTTGTTTATTTATAATGCAGCAATACAATAAGTCCTCCATTTATAAACATGTTGAGAATTTTATATATTGTGTATAATATCATTATTATATCATTGTGTACAATATCATTCTTATATATTATTATACATAATTCAGGAGCCCCCTCCCCCCAATTGTGTTTGTAAGACAAGGATTTACTGTTATAACATGAGGAAGGTGAGAAAAATTCTTCTTCCGTAAGCCATGTGTGTTGTCAGAAGCAACTAAAATGCTCCCAGCATTTTAGTTGCCCTTCTACATAAATTACTCAATATAAAAAGAAAAACTTTCGTTTTTCTTTTTAGGTCACCCTGCCTCAGTGGGAGATGGCCAGTGCATTAAAAAAAAATTTGGTTCTGGATATTGTAAGACTTCTCGACATGGGTAAAAGCCCCTTGCTCCTGGCATTTTAGTTGCCTCTTAAGACACGCATCTCTTATGGAGGAAGAATTCTGTTCCACTTCCCCATGGAGATAAGAGGAAAAGAACAAGAACTAGTAAGAAAATAGAAGAAAACCCAGAGGGGTTAAATTCGAGAAGCCAGTTGCTGGACCAGGTGTCCAGCATGTCTAGGTCTCTTTGAAGTCCTGCCTGATCCTCATCTGATTTAATTCTCCTCATTAACTTCACATCATCTGCGAACAGGGACACTTCTGAGTCTATCCCTTCCGTCATGTCATTCACATATACCAAGAATAGCACTGGTCCTAGGACTGACCCCTGTGGGACCCCGTTCGTCACAGGCGCCCACTGTGATACCTCGTCACTTACCATAACCCGTTGTTGCCTGTCAGGTATTCTCTGATCCATTGCAGTGCCCTTCCTGTTATGCACGCCTGATCCTCTAGCTTCTGCACTAATCTCTTGTGAGGAACTGTGTCGAAGGCCTTCCTGCAGTCCAAGAAAATGCAATCAACCTACCCCTCTCTCTCGTGTCTTACTTCTGTTACTTTGTCATAGAACTCCAGAGGGTTTGTGACACAGGATTTGCCTTCTATGAATCCGTGCTGGTTGTCGTTTATAATCTTGTTCTGTTCCAGGTGCTCCACCATTCTCCTCCTGATAATCTTCTCCATGACTTTGCACACTATACACGTAAGTGACACTGGTCTATAGTTTAGTGCCTCGTTTCTGTCTCCTTTCTTAAAAATGGGAACACTAACACCTACACTACCTCTGCACTACCCTTACACTACCACCTACACTACCACCTACTCTACCACTACACTACTACCTACACTACCCTTACACTACCACTTACTCTACCACTACACTACCACCTACACTACCACCTACACTACCACCTACACTACCACCTACACTACCACCTACACTACCACCTACACTACTACTACATCCAATTGTAGTACATTATCCATATTTTATTTTATTTATTTAGTAAGCATCATTTTTGATGTCATTTCCAAACCACACATGATGTAGACATCGTGGTTCGTTTTTTTTATAGTGGTTTTCCCGGGAGGCCTAATCCACTTTACCCTGATCTTCCAGCAACTATGGTCACCAGACTAACCTAAAATAGCTCACGTGTGAGTGTTTCTAAAACTTAATAACCCAAAGTTTAGAGTTACAGACATCTTCAGGACTCTGCCGCTTGGACTCCTCCCTCTGCCGCGCCAGTGGGAACCCATAGTGCCCTGACAAGCAACCATTTACCCTTAAATGTTTTAAGACACTTATGAGCAAGCAAGGAAAGACCTTTGGCAAAACCTTCAAGACTCCGCTGAGAGGGTTTTATCCTCTGTTCTCTCCTAGGGTTGTACATGCATGTGTAGTGTGACCTAAGTGTAAGTAGAAGTAGCAAAGCATACCTGAAATCTTGCATATTTATGAGACACAAAAAAGACACCAGCAATCCTACCATCATGTAAAACAATTACAGGCTTTCGTTTTACACTCACTTGGCAGGACAGTAGTACCTCCCTGGGTGGTTGCTGTCTACCAACCTACTACCTAGGTTTCATACATTTATGAAACAAAAATACCAACCATTCTAACACTATATCCCCCCCTTCTTTTCACAGATCTGTCCAGGCATTCCAAGAAAGTGGAGCATACTCCAGGTGGGAGTGCACTTGTGCCTCTTCCAACCTCTCGTTTCTCCTATCCTTTATCTCTCCCTCTTCCCTTCCCTTATGTCTTCATGCAAGGTTCCTAGTTGATCCAGGTAATCCAACTTGGATCAGGTCTTTGTACCTGTTTCACCTGGCCAGGTTTAGTGCTTCCTCCCTTAAAATTGTAAGAGCTGGATGTTAATACAAGCTAGTTCTGGGAAAAATGTGCATCAGTGTCAAAATATTTTTTCTAATCCATTTTCTTTGGTAAACAGTCTCATTTTGATAGCTAATGGGAAGCTGTTTCTTATATGTATCCTGTTTTCTATAGTAGTTTCGAATTTTATTTGGTAAATGACAAAAATGGGAAAATTTAAAAATTTCCCATTTTTTATGGTTTATCTTAGAAAATTTAGCTTTCCATTTTCTTTATTAACATCTCAAAAATGGGTAATTTCCTCTAACAACACAAAGAGGAATTTCAGATTTTTGATCTTTAAAAAAAAATTAATTTCCCATTCCCTACAATGTATTATCCAAGAAAATGGGGAATATCTGAAAGTGGTTGTGAAATTCCCATAGGCTTTCTGATTGTAATAGTGCTATACAATTTTCAGTACATACAGTGGACCCCCGAGTAACGATCATAATTCATTCCAGAAGCCTGCTCAAGTGCCATTACCGAACAAATTTTCTTCCTTAAGGAATAATGTCAAGTAGGTTAGTCCATTTCAGACCCCAAAAATACACTTACAAAAGCACTAAAATATTATATGTACTTACATAATTGTACGATTTCCGAGGTGTTCGTAACTCGAGGGTTCACTGTGTATGTATGAAGGAAAAATTAAAGTTTTTCAAAGAACTTCATTTTTTACTTTAACCTGCATAGGTGTCAAGAGGTTTTCAGGCAGAAGTGTGAGCAATTGGGAGAGAGGAGAGGATACATATGAAGGGTGAGAGAGTACAAAGAGGTAAAACAGGGAGATAAACAAGAGGGTGAAAGAAATAGAAGTATAATGAGTTGATAAAGAGGAAGACAAGGGTAACAGTGAAAAAAACGAAAGAGGCAGAGACAAGAGTGAGAACTGGCAAATAAGAGATGAAGGTGAGAAGTGTTGAGGAAGAGATGAGGATGAGAGTTAGTAAGGAGGAAGAGATCAGGGCGAGAGTTGGCAAGGAGGAAGAGATGAGGGTGAGAGTTTGTTAGGAGAGAGGAAAAGATGAATCAAGAGAATGTGAGGGAGAGATCAGAGGGAAAATATATGGAGTGACTTAGGATGGGTGTGCAGGTAGGATTACAGGATGATCAAAGGTAAGGTATAAGGAGTGACTCAGGATGGTTGAGAGGGCAGGATTACAGGCCGTTAGTGGTCCCCTGGTTGCCCAGTATGATCCAGCAGTCTTACATGCTGTGAGGATCGCTGTGCTGCTGCTTGTCTGCTAACATAAAGTGGGTCATCCCTGAGCATTATGAAGAGTGTGTCAGTCAAGCTGTCAGGTGAGGACTCGTCCCCCCCACAAGCCACTTACTAGACCCTCAAGGTAGGCGAGAGGTCTACCCCCTTTTGAGAAACCCCAGAGGGTAACCCATTGGGGAACCAGTGGGGCACATGCTTGCTGGCTTATTCCACTTCCTGAGGTGCTGCCTTCTCACAGACTTACATGCTTGTCCCTGTCCACAACTCCACCTGTATTAGGATGGGCGAGGATAGGAATTTGAAGGTTATGAGGGATAGAGAAAGGGAGAGGGAAAAAGAGGAAATGCAATGGGGACTACATTATCAGGATGGAGGTGAACTAAACTCTTAAGGGTTATACAGTACCTTATGGGAATGGAAGGCAATAATCACAAGAAAAAAAAAAAAAAGAGGTGACAGGATGTGATTGATACACTGTTATGGTCTTTGAATATGAGATCCTCTCACATGATCACTCCCAGGTCCCCACCCCCCACATCACAAACCCCATAGTTTTTCACTCTATTGTGTTTTTGGAATTTGTTTTATAATCTGATATAGTTTTAATTTCCTCACATTTTCCATATTGGAGTAATTGAAATTTCTCATCATTGAACTTCATATTGTTTTCTGCGGCCCATTTAAAGATTTGGTTGATGTCCGCATGTGTATACACACCCCTCTGGGTTTTCTTCCATTTTCTTACTAGATGTGACAAATGGTTTTGAAAACCGACAACATTTGGGAATCTTTATTGAAGAAACGTTTTGCCACACAGTGGCTTCATCAGTCCAATACAAAGGTGAAAGTTGTAAGAAGAGGAGGAGTTTGAGGTAATCAGTCCCTCGGCCTGGAGTCGATGTGTTCAGTCCATCAATCTTGTAGAAAGTTTCGAAGGTAATGAATCATGTAAGTAAATTTACTTACTTTCGTTTATACATGGTTACAATCATGAACAAATTATAAAGTAATGAGCAATTCACACATCCACACCCAGTTACAACTGTAATGAGTTCTTGGTACAAATATTAATAGTTGGGTCGATCCATGACCCTGCAGGAGAAAGCATGACTGAAAGACAATCTGGAGTACCAGAGAGTGTACCTCGATCAAGACAGAACACAAGAGGAAAGGATGATACTGAAAGAGAGGATACAAAGACGAAAGGAGGAACGAGAGGAAATGACAAAGAAGAACGGAAGAACCCAGACCCAGGTGGAAGGGCAAACACACCCTCCAGAAACACCCGCAGAAGGACTCCAACCACGACAACCCCAAGGCAACTGAACAATCTAAACTGACACCCACACACCATTCCTTCTGTCCCTACCCCTACAGGAACCCCTAGCACTCTGCCCCACCCCCCATCACAAACCCCACCCCCACTGCAACCACCATAGGCTTACCAGGGGTCCCCTGCCTCAACCCCAATATTCCCCAGGACCACAGTTTTAGAAACGCATTTGAAGGTTTGGTACACGAACGCAGATGGAATAGGTGAAGAACAGGAGAGTTCACTGTTCGAGAGTTCTAGTTGGTTGTTCAAGGTATTGGTAAACTGCTTAGCTAACTATCAGCTAGCTAGCTTGTTTATCTGCTGAAGTGGTAGTACTAGGGCCAGTCACGACATCTAATTTGATGGGAGCCTGAGCTCGGAATACCCATAGCTGGTCATCACCTCGACAAGCATGGCCTTCTCCATCTGTTCTCAGACCGGGAGCATGGCTCTCCATCTGCTCCTGGACCGGGAGCATGGCTCTCTCCATCTGATCCTGAGACTGGGAGTATGGCTTTTCATCTGTTCCTGGACCGGGAGCATGGCTCTTCCATCTGCCTGACCTGGGAGCATGGCTCTCCATCTGCTCTGGACTGGGAGCATGGCTTTCCATCTGCTCCTGGACCTGGGGAGCATGGCTTTCCATCTGCCTTGGACTGGGAGGTACGCATCTGTCATGGACCTGGTGAGTAAGGGTTTCTCTGTCTGTTCCTGGGACCGGGAGCATGGCCTTCCATTCGTTCCTGACCGAGGAGCATGGTTTTCTTCCATCTGTTCTGGACCGGGGAGCATGGCTTTCCATCTGTTCCTGACCGGGAGCATGGCTTCCATCTGTTCCTGGACCGGGAGCACAGGCTCTCTCCATCTGTTCTTGGACTGGGAGCATGGCTCCATCTGTTCCTGGACCTGGGAGCATTGTTCCATCTGTTCTGACTTGGGAGCAGGTCTGACGGTTCCTGGACTGGGAGCATGGCTTCTCCATTCACCTGACTGGGAGTATGGCGCCTGACCATTGTTCTGGAATTGGGAGGCTGGTCGAATGTCTGGACTGGGAGTACTGGTCTTCCATCTGCTCCTGACTGGGAGCATGGTCCCTTCATCTGCTCTGGACTGGGGAGGCTGGGTTCTCCGGTCCCAGCCGTGGACTGGGAGGCGCCTTCCCACTTGCTCTGGACCGTGGCGTGGTTTCTCTATCTGTTTGACTGGGGAGCATGGCTCTCCATCTGTTCCTGGACCGGGAGCATGGCTCTTCCATCTGTTCCTGGACCGGGAGCATGGTCTTCCGATCGTTCCGACCCGTGGCGGCTATCTCCATCTGTTCCTGGGACCGGGGAGCATGGGCCCTCCATCTGCTCCTGGACAGGGAGCATGGCTTCATCTGTTCCTGACTGGGCATGGGCTCTCTCTCCACCTGTCTTGGACTGGGGAGCATGGTTTTCCATCTGTCTTCATCTGGGAGTATGGCTTTAACCATTTGCCCGACTGGGATGGCCCATCTGTTCCTGGGACCAGGAGCATGGCTCTCCATCTGTTCCTGGACCGGGGAGCATGGCTCTCTCCATCTGTTCCTGACCGGGGAGCATTAAGTCTCTGTTCCTGGACTGGGAGCAGCGGCTCTTCCATCTGTTCCTGACCGGGGAGCATGGGTTTCCATCTATTCCTGGACTGGGGAGCATGGTCTCACTGGCCTCGTGGACCGGGAGCATGCCTTACTCCATCTGTTCCTGGACTGGGAGCATGGCCTTCATCTGTTCCTGGACTGGGAGCATGGTCCTCCATCTGTTCCTGACCTGGGAGCATGGCCTTCCATCTGTTCCTGACCGGGAGCATGGCCTTCCATCTGTTCCTGGACTGGGGAGCATGGCTCTCCATCTGTTCCTGGACCGGGGAGCATGGCTCTCTCCATCTGTTCCTGCACCATATGGCTCTCCATCTGTTCCTGCACCGGGAGCATGGCTTCCATCTGTTCTGAATTGAGATATGGTTTCTCCATCTGTTCCTGCACCCGGGGAGTATGGCCTTCCATCTGCTCTGCACTCAGGAGGCGAGCCTTCCATCTGTTCCTGCACTGAGCATGGCTTCCCATCTGTTCCTGCACCGGGAGGCTGGCCTCCATCTGTTCCTAAACTGGGAGGCTGGCTCTCCATCTGTTCCTGGACTGGGAGCATGGCTCTCCATCTGCTCCTGGACTGGGGAGCATGGCTTCCATCTGTTCCTGGAATGTATGCTGGCCTTCCATCTGCTCTGGACTAGGGAGCATGGCTCTCTCCATCTGTTCCTGACTGGGAGCATGGCTTCCATCTGTTCCTGGGACTGGGAGCATGGCTCTCCATCTGTTCACCTGGGAGAAAATGAATGCCCTGGACCGGGGAGTATGGCTTCCATCTCACTCCTGGACCGAGCATGGCTCCTTATCTATTCTTGACCGGGAGCATGGCCTTCTCCATCTGTACCTGATCTTGTATACTTCCATCTTGTTCCTGGGACTGGGGAGCATGGCTCCATCTGCTCCTGGACTGGGGAGCATGGCTCCCCATCTGTTCCTGGACTGGGGAGCATTACTCTCCATCTGTTCCTGGACTGGGAGCATGGCTCTCCATCTGCTCCTGGGACTGGGAGCATGGCTTCATCTGTCCTGACTGATAGGAGCATGGCTCCTTCACTGTTCCCACCTGTGGCATGGCTTCTCCATCTGTCTGACTGGGGAGGTGGTTCTTCCATCTGTTCCTTGGTCAGGGAGCATGGTCTCCCATCTGCCTCCTGACTGGAGCATGGCTTTCCATCTGCTGGACTGGGCATGGCCTTCCATCTGCTCCTGGACTGGGAGCATGGGTCTCATCTGCTCCGGACTGGGACATGGCTTTCCATCTGTTCTTCTGGACTGGGGAGCATGGCTCATCTGCTCCTGGACCGGGAGCATGGCTCTCCATCTGCTCCTGACCGGGAGCATGGGCTCCATCTGTCCTGGACGGGAGTATGGCTTCCATCTGCTCCTGGACGGGAGCATGGCTCTCCATCTGCTCCTGGACGGGAGCATGGCTCTCATCTGTTCCCTTGGACTGGGAGCATGGCTCCATCTGCTCCTGGACCGGGAGCATGGCTCTCCATCTGCTCCTGGACTGGGAGCATGGCTCTCCATCTGCTCCTGGACCGGGGAGCATGGCTCTCCATCTGCTCCTGACCGGGAGCATGGCTTCATCTGCTCCTGGACCGGGAGCAGGGGCCTCATCTGCTCCTGGACCGGGAGCATGGTCTCCATCTGCTCCTGGACCGGGAGCATGGCTCTCCATCTGCCCTGGACCGGGGAGCATGGTTCTCCATCTGCTCGTGGACCGGGAGCATGGCTCTCCATCTGCTCCTGGACCGGGAGCATGGCTCTCCATCTGCTCCTGGACCGGGAGCATGGCTCTCCATCTGCTCCTGGACCGGGGAGCATGGCTTCCTCTGTTTATTCGTTATTTAGATTGTTTTGGTAGAGTTGAAACACACCACTTATAAGTGTTCACACAGTGTTGTTCACACAGTGTTGTTCACACAGTGTTGTTCAACAGTGTTGTTCACACAGTGTTGTTCACACAGTGTTGTTCACGTGTTGTTCACACAGTGTTGTTCACTGTTGTTCACACAGTGTTGTTCCGTGTTGTTCACAAGTGTTGTTCACACAGTGTTGTTCACAAGTGTTGTTCACACAGTGTTGTTCAGTGTTGTTCACATATGTTGTTCACACAGTGTTGTTCACACAGTGTTGTTCAACAGTGTTGTTACACAGTGTTGTTCACACAGTGTTGTTCACACAGTGTTGTTCACACGTGTTGTTCACACAGTGTTGTTCACACAGTGTTTTCACACAGTGTTTATAACGATATGTTGTTTGGCGTTTCTTGGTAGTGTGGTTGAAATGATAAGGCTTGGAGGCTTTTACTTTATTTGGAATAAAGGTGCGGGTAACAGGCTGCGTGTCGGCCATGGCCCAGGTGGGCCATGCCCCTTGGAAGGGAGAGAGTAGGCCTATTGACTGAGTGAAGTCTGGGGCGCCAAGTGAGGAGAGGTAGGGTGAGGCAGACTACATGGGTATGCCTACCAGGCTTGCCCTCTGGCGGAATACTATGGAAACTAGCATGGCACGAAATATGAACTCAGCTGGCAGACAGCATGGCTGTCTATGCAGACAGTCAGGCTGTTCACACCTTGATCCACGCACCCATGGTCGTCCCGACCATGAATGGTAAAAACTGGGTCTCTCTTCCAAGAACAGGTCACAGAACACGAAGAAAAATACATATATACATAAACATATGGACATAGAAAAAACTTCCTCAGAGAGGGAAGAAAAAATGGGTGCTTCGTGGTCTAAGGCAGTGAGCGTCGATGCAGCACTGCACGCCTTCCTGCGTCTGGACACGTACTGCAACACGGGAGACATGAGCTGTGACGTAACAGGTCGGTCTCCTCTGGGAGGTGAAGCAGACATCGTAGTAGTCGCGCAGGGTTCACTCAACTGGGGCACAACTGCTGGTGCCCTCTGAGTGAGGCGTCGTCAGTAGTCGCAACAGGACAGGACTGGCAAGCGACTCAGGAGGACATTCCTCGACTGGTACTGTCGCTGGAGGTGTCGCTGCTGGCGAGTGTAGAGTGAGTCGTGACAGGGACGGCTCGGCGAAACATCTGGAGGTCGTAACAGCATACACCATACTACAGTGAGGGTGCTAGCAGTCAAAGTGACATCATCTTTGTGCAGGCTGCTCACTGAAGCTGTGACACGAGGCTGACAGTCGCCTCCAACAGGCTAACTGCGGCAGCAGTGTCATCTCGGCAGAGAAGGCAAGAGGGCAGTGTAGCGCCCCAGACTGGTCATCTGCAATAACTGGACTGACGGTCTAGGAGGTGAAGTGGAAAGGGGTTCGAGGGAGAAACGGGGGGGACGATTCAGAAAAAGGGCATCTACGGGGGGAAAAAAAAGGCTTTTTTGCAAGGCGCTCGGCCTCTCGACGCCTGGACTGAAAAACAGCTTAACGGGGGGGGGTCACCCCTGGGTGAAAAAAATAACACACAGGTGCTACAAGGCACACAAAAATGCCATACTGCACATGTGGTAAAACATACACAGACCTTTTCGTGTAAAAATCGTCACTAAGCAAACCCCCCAACATGTGGTGACTGGAGGAATTAATGAACACTGACTTATATCTTTCTCAAACTTCTCACAATAATGAAAATAAAATGTTACTGTGAAACTCCCTCGGGACATCATATGGGTGATGGGCGTGACATCGCGGTGATGTCAGCGGGGGCCGGGGCGCGGCACACTGGGGGCGTCGCGAGGTAAAAGTTCTGGGTGACATGTGATGGATGTCATGGGGGGGACATCGGGGACATCAGGGGTGACGCGGGAGTCGGAGATCGTGGCCAGCGCATGGTGGTGACGCTGGGTTATGTGGGGGAACCAGTGGGTTTGATCTGGCTTACCCATGGGGGTTTTTATCACGGGGTTTAATTTTTCCGGGGTTCCCGACACTGGTCACAGTTCTGGGAAAATTACAAGGAAATTCAAAAACAGCATAGAGGGACTGGGCAGGAGGGTGGTGTGTGGCGGCGACACTAGGGGGGGTGGTGTCTGGGTGAGAGGCGGGGGCCCCCGGGCCTTCCCCCCCTCCCCAAAATCAGAGGAACACTCCCCTAGGCAAATCACCACAAACTCACCTCTGAAGTGCTGAAATAGTTGTGCTGGGTGAACAACAACAAAAAACATGGGAAGGCTGGACGTGACGAGAAACAAGCATGGGCGGGGGTGGCAGTGACCCCAGAAAAAACCCCCCCTGCCACCCTTTATAATGAAAATTTTGTTTGGGTTTCTTGGGGGGTTGAAATGATAAAACGGGGGCTTCTTCTTTTTTGGAATAAAGGTGCCAAAAGGTGGGTCTGGGCCCCCGGCCCGGGGGGCCCTGCCCCGCGAGAGGGAGGATGGGCCTTTGACTGAGTGAAGTCTGGGGCCAAGTGGGGGAGAGGAGGGGGGGGGCAGACTACATGGGTATCCTACCGGCTTGCCCCTGGGGGAATATGGAAACTAGCATGGCACAAAAATGAACTCCTGGCAGCAGCATGGTTCTATGCAAAAGTCAGGTTCTCATGTTTTTCACAAAATGTTGTTCACACGGGGTTTTTTCCCCCCAGTGATTTTCGTTTTTTTGAGGTTGTGTGTCTTGGGGGGACCCAAGTCAACCCCGGTGGCCCCAGCTTCAGATATATTTTTTTTTGGTATCTACGCACCGTTTGAAAACGGGGTTTGTTATGTTGAACTTAGGTTCAGTATTAAGGGGGTTTTTTTACTTTCATGGAGGATCTGCTGATGGTCCCCCGTTAGGGTGTTATTTTTTTTTCCTTGTTCCTGGTCCGTGCTGCTCTCGTACAATTTTGTTGTTCGGGAATGGTTCGTCATATTATTTTTTTTTTTATATTTTTAATAATGTACCAGATTCAAAACCCGGGGAACAGGCTAGACTAGAGGGGGGTCAAAATTGACTTTCTAGTATTCTCTGGAGATGTCATACTTTATAGATATCCATTTTGCAACACTTTTTTTGCTATTTTTGTTTTTCCGCTGTTTTTTTTGTTGTGTTTTTCCGGTTTGATGTGCAACTTCCCCTCAAGCTGTCTTAACCAGACCTTGTTCCCAAGCTGTACAGAAGCTTTTAAAAATCTCAAGTTTTTTTTATGCGATGTTAAATTCTTTGGATGGACAGGCAAGCCAGGGGAAGACCATCAAATGACCACAGTGGGTCCCTGAGCTGGCAAGCCAGGGGGAAAACTCATCAAATGACCGCAGGGGCCACTGAGCTGGCAAGCCAAAAAAAAACCCTGTCAAGTAACC
>WNWK01002652.1:0-65000 GCA_009830355.1 Cherax destructor
AAACATTCGCTTCACTTCCCCGCTGTTGGATTTTGACCTGAACATCAACACCCTGTGCGAGGAGGACTGGGGCCTCTCCCAGAGTAACCTGTTTGGCAACTCCCCAGAACTAAGTGTGATGAACGGGCAGCAACAATACAACGACAACAGCAGAAAGAGCGGTTGGGGGCACTAGCAGGAAAGAGGCGAGAAGAAAGACGCAGGAAAGAAGTGGCTAGGAACAGAACGGAACGATAAACATTCTAGGGCAGAGCAAAATTAATTAATAACATTAAGATGACACAGACGAATAGAAAGCAGTAGGATTGCAGCAGAATCAGTATAAAAATCAAGAAGAACATTTGGCTAAAGACAGGCAGACAAGAGGAAAATGAACGAAAGACTGAAGAGAAAAGAATATCTAAATGGCCAAAAAAACAAGAGGTAGAAAAAGGATGAATGAGGAAGATGGGAAGAAAAGGAATAGGAAGCAGGAATGGTAGGCGAGGCAGCTAAGCCAGAGGCCGGCCTCACATCGCCGCCTCCAACACTCGGGGATTATGGGATCCTACTCGGTAAACACAAGACAGCCACAGGGAGAGACTACGGGGAGAGGACGCTCTATAGTGCTGCTGCTGCTGCTGCTGGTGTCTCATGGTGGTGGTGGTGCTTGTGGTACTCGTATTAGTGGTATTGACGTGAAGTACTGGTGGTGGTAGTGTCTCGACTGGTGGGTGTGGGTACTACCCAGGCTATTCAACATCTTACCAGTAGATATCAGAACACTGCTGTGATGGATATGTTGGTCAGCGGACAACCAATAGCAACAGCCTAGTTGACCAGGCAAACCAAGAAGCCTGGCCCAAAGCCGGGCTCCTGGAGTAAAAAAACTCTCGAAACTCAAAAATATCCGGCCGGCCTCCGTGGTATAAACCATACCAGGGAACGTGAATGCCTACTGAAAAAGACGTTAATAAGCAACAAATATTTCAAGAAATTATTTCCGCTTCTCGGGGGAGGAAGCCTGATCAATCAAACTTTTGGTGTTCGCCACAGCAGCCCGGCGTTAGCACCACAGCCCTCTATAAAGAACACATTACAGAATTCTTGAAGAAACAGTTAAGGGATATTTGAAAGGAAGGTTTTTGAAAGTAGTAAACCTTTTATTCTTAATAAGTTATCTCTTGGAGTATATATTGCATCACTGCTATTCATGAGAAGGAAACATTGTCGAGATGTCAAAATGGGCAAGTGTAACAAGTGGGGTTTCACAAGGATCAGTACTGGAACCTGTATCACTGTTGGTGTACGTAAACATGGCAGAAGACAGTCTATTTTAATCCTTGTTCACAGATAATGTGATGCTACTGAGCAAAATACAAACAGGAGAGGACAAGGTAAGACTCCACACGGAGGCTTCAGGATTGCCCCAACAATTCAACCCCAGCATATACAAAGTTGTGAAAATTAGACATGGACAAAGACGACCAGAAAATGGAATAGAGGCTTGGGAGGACAAAGGCTGCAAATTTCACTTCAGGAGCAGGAGCTTGGGGTGAGCACTGTACAGAACCTATCGCCTGAGATGCACATTAACCAAATAACCTAGATCAAAATTCAAGTCTTGTAAATCAAAGATTTGCCTTCAAAAAATATCAATAAAGGCATTCATGGAACTATATACTACACACGTGAGACCCACCTTGGAGTATGCAGCACTAATATGGAATCCAAAAATAAACAAGCATGTCAAGAAACTAGAAAAAAGTAGAGGCGCTTGCAACGAGACTATGCCCAAAGGTATGAGCAATAAATAGAACCAGAGAAGTGATAGGGTAGACAGGAACACCTGAGAGTCGGGGAAACAAGTATACCTTTACCTTTGATATACCTTTGAAGAGTTTCGAGAGTATCTACTCTCTGAGCCCGGCCATGGACCAGGCTCGTCTGGTGCTTGCCTGGTCAACCAGGCTGTTGCTGCTGGAGGCCCGCTGCCCCACATATCCATCACAGCCTGGTTGATCTGGCACCTGGTGAAGATATTTGTCCAGTTTCCTCTTGAAGGCTTCTACACTGGTTCCAGCCGTGTTTCGGATATCTTCTGGTAAGATGTTGAATAGTCTGGGACCCCGGATGTTAATACAGTGCTCCCGTATTGTCCCCACCGCACCCCTGCTCCTCACTGGGTTTATTTTACACTTTCTCCCATATCTCTCACTCCAGTATGTTGTTATGGCAGTGTGCAGATTTGGGACCAGGCCTCAAGTACTTTCCATGTATATATTATCATGTATCTCTCTCTCCTCCGCTCCAATGAGTACATGTTCAAGACTTGAAGGCGTTCCCAATAATTTAGATGTTTCAATGGCTCAATGTGAGCCGTAAACGATCTCTGGATTTGTTCCAGCTCTGCTATTTCTCCTGCCCTGAACGGGGCCGTCAGCACTGAGCAGTATTCTAAGTGAGGGAGCACTAGCGATTTGAATAGTGTCACCATCGGCATTATTTCCCTTGTTTTGAAAGTTCTCAATACCCACCCCGTCATCTTCCTGGCTGTTGTGATCTTTGTCTTGTTATGGTCTTTAAACGACAGATCAGCAGACATAATTATTCCCAAGTCCTTTACGTGTTCCTTTCGTTCTATGTGGTGACCCTCTTGCGTTTTGTATATAGTGTTCCTTTGAGTTCTTCATTTTTCCATACCTAAGCAGCTGAAACTTATCACCATTGAACGTCATGTTGTTCTCCACTGCCCATTGGAAGACCCTGCTTATGTCCTCCTGTAATTTTTCAGTGTCCTCTACCGTAGTGACTTTCATGCTTATTTTAGTGTCATCTGCAAATGATGATACAAAAGTGTGCTGGGTGTTTTTATCTATGTCTGCTATGAGGATGAGAAACAGCAGAGGTGCCAGGACAGTGCCTTGGGGCACTGAGCTTTTGACCTCGCTGATGCTGGATCTTGCCCTGTTCACTACTACTTTTGTGTTCTTTGTGTTAGGAACTCAAAAATCCATCTGCCTACCTTCCCGTAATGCCTATGGCCCTCATTTTGTGCGCTATCACTCCATGATCGCATTTGTCAAACGCCTTTGCAAAATCTGTGTAAATCACATCTGCGTTTTGGTCGTCCTCCAATGCCTCCGTAATTCTGTCATAATGGTTCAGCAGCTGTGACAGGCATGATCGACCCGCTCTAAAGCCATGCTGGTTCGGGTTATGTTGGTTGTGCTGGTCCATGAACTTTGTAATCTGCCGTCTCATCACTCTTTCAAAGATTTTTATGATGTGAGAAGTGAGGGCTACTGGTCTGTAATTTTAGCTAGTGCTCTACTACCTCCCTTGTGCAAAGGAGCTATGTCTGCACTCTTTAAGGCCTCTGGAATTTCACCTAGATCTAAGCTCTTTCTCCACAGAATACTAAGGGCTCTTGCTAATGGTACTTTGCACTGCTTTATAAATAAAGCATTCCATGAATCTGGTCCAGGAGCTGAGTGAGTGGGCATGTTGGCCATTTCTTTTCGAAATCTATGGGATTTGTACTAATGTCGGTTAGGTGGTCTGCGCAGCCTTCTGCTGGAGTGAAAAATATTTCTGCATTTTCTACCTTGCTGTCATTTAGTGGGTTGCTGAACACTGACTCATACTGTTCTTTTAGCATTTCACTCATTTCCTGTTCATCGTCCGTATACGAATCTCCTCTCAATAATGGTCCAATTCTACAGGTAGTTCTTAGCTTGGATTTTGCATAGGAGTATAAATATTTTGGGTTTCTTGCAATATCCTGTATGGCTCTTTGTTCCTTTGTACTTCTTCTGTCAGGTATGACATCTTAAGTTTTGTTCTAATTCCGTGATCTCTCGGTTAAGGCTATCTCTCCTCTGTTGCAACATAACTGTGTTTTTCAGCAATTCAGTAACCCGTTTTCTTCTCCTGTACCATCTCCTACGCTCTCTCTCTATATCTGATCTTCTTCGGGTTTCCTCAATGGTACGTGTTTCATACATACCTTGTATGCTTCTGTATTCAGCTTCTCTAGGCACTGGTGGGGATTTAGGGTGCTCATGTCTGATTCCCATGATATGTCTGATAGCTCTTGGTTTATTTTTCCCAGTCAATTCTATGGTTATTAAAATTAAACTTACTGAACATTCCGTCTCTAACATTAGTGTCGTAGTTACCTAACCCTGAGTTAATACTAGTTTGAACTTCTATGATGTTATGATCAGAGAATATTGTTTTTGTAACTGTTATGTCTCTGATTAATTCCTCGTTGTTTGTGAATATCAAATCCAGGGTATTTTCATTTCTAGTGGGATCAATTATCTGTTGGTTTAGTGAGTACTTTTCACAAAGCCTCATTAGTTCCCTGGTATGTGCCTGTTGAGCCAGGGTGCTTCCAGGAGTTATTTCTGGTATAACATTATGGTGCCTCATCTTCCATTTTACATGAGGGAGATTAAAATCTCCAAGGATTAAAATGTTTGGGGTGGGATTCTCTAGCCTATCCAGATAGCTATCTATCTTCTTTAACTGCTCTGTGAATTCCTCCGCAGTTGCTGATGGTGGTTTGTATACTAGGATAATTACTAGATTCTTATTTTCCACTTTAATGCCGAGAATTTCTACTATATCATTCGTAGCGTTCAAAACTTCTGTGCAACAGAGAGTATCTTTTATATAGAGTCCTACTCCTCCCTGTGACCTATTAATTCTATCACATCTATACATGTTATAGTTTTCTATCTGAATCTCTCCGTCCAAAACATCCCTTGTATGTGTTTCTGTAAATGCTCCAAACATGGCATTTGCTTCTGATAGGAGTCCACTAACATAACTAACTTTGTCATTTTTATTTGATTTCAGACCCTGAATATTTGCAAATATGAAGCAGGAGTTACCATTTGGGATGTTTGGTCTTTCTTTGTGTTTGGTTAGTACCACTGGTGATGTCCTACCTGGTATGGCCACAGCTGGAATTTCAAAGCATATACGAGTCACAGGTGGTGAGTAAGTGGAAGAACCTGGATAGTAAATTGGTATTGGCAGAATTCATACATAGATTTAAGAATAGGTGTGATAAGGTTCACAAAGCCAAGAATGAACCCAGCAGCGGCACACACACACACACACACACACACACACACAAGACTCTGTACACCATATACGTCAGGCCCATACTGGAGTATGCAGCACCAGTTTGGAACCCACACCTGGTCAAGCACGTCAGGAAATTAGAGAAAGTGCAGAGGTTTGCAACAAGACTAGTCCCAGAGCTAAGGGGATTGTCCTACGAAGAAAGGTTAAGGGAAATCGGCCTGACGACACTAGAGGACAGGAGGGTTAGGGGAGACATGATAACGACATATAAAATACTGCGAGGAATAGATAAAGTGGACAGAGACAAGATGTTCCAGAGAGGGGACACAGAAACAAGGGGTCACAGTTGGAAGTTGAAGACTCCTACGAGTCAAAGGGATGTTAGGAAGTATTTCTTCAGTCATAGAGTTGTCAGGAAGCGACGTAGTGGAGGCAGGAACCATACATAGTTTTAAGACGAGGTTTGATAAAGCTCATGGAGCAGGGAGAGAGATGACCTAGTAGCAATCAGTGAAGAGGCGGGGCCAGGAGCTATGACTCGACCACTGCAACCACAACTAGGTGAGTACACACACAGGGAGACATATCACGTGGCGCAACCTGAGTAAGGTTGAGGAACAACCAGCTGGCTGCCAGGCACCCCTTCCCCCCCACACCCCCATCAAGCCGCTCAACCCATGTCCCCCACACTGCTACTCCACCCCATCCCTATTACCTCACTCTACAGGGTATATAGAAGGGACCCCCCACACAGCTAGCACATCACCATGAGTTGGTAAACCCACATCCTAAAATGGGATATTTAAACAAGTTTCTATTAAATTTTAGTATACTTCTTATTCGCAGAACAGGGAAATGGGAGGAGAGGGGCGGGGGAGATGGGGGCAGCTAACCCCCTTCACGAGAAGGCTGGAAAGGGAGGGGGGGTTGGGAAAAGGAAGAAGGCTCCTGACCCCCTTCCTCCCTTCCCCAGGACGACTACGAGTCTAACATCTGCAGTACCAAAACAACCAGTGCATGCTTTGTTGTTGTTGTTGTTGTCCTGCCAGGAGCCACCGCTATGTGCATTAAAAAATGGTAAATGTAAATAACCGTAATAATAATAATGGATGATTACATAAAAGATTAACAAAACCACCACCACCATTATAGCTACTACTACTTATAATAATAATAATAATAATAATAATAATAATAATAATAGTGTGAGCGAGGCGTGGCTGCCTGGCGCTCTTGTAGCTTTGATATACCTTTGAAGAGTTTCGAGTTTCTCTACTCTATGAGCCCGGTCATGGGCCGGGCTCGTCTGGTGCTTGCCTGGTCAACCAGGCAACACAATTCGTCTCCATATTTGTTTCCCAGTTCACTTAGAATGAAGAAGGAAAGACAGTCCTAAGTAGAGGGAGTGGATGGAAGAAGATGGAGACTTCCTACCTGTTGGCTACTTATTGAGGGTTTCCGGGTGTCACTGATGGCAATCCTTCGGAAACCTCAGGGGGCTGGTCCCAGACCAATGATGTAGGCCTAGTCATAGACCGGGACGCGGGGACGTCGATTCCCGGAATGAACTCCAGGTAGGTAGGTATGATTGAGGGGGAGAGCTCTAATTCTTTGGATCATGAACCCTTCGCCAGCATCAAAGCGTTCACTTCAAGGAGTGAGTGGGTAAGGGGGGGGGAATAGAGGAGTGGTATTAGAGAAGAGAGGAGGAAGAATGGGAAGAGGGCACGAGGGTCAGAGAGGGAGAGAGGAGGAAGAACAAGAGGCAGGGTAACATAAAAGGAGTGGGCGGAGAGGAGTGAACGAGGAAGAATGAACGAGGAAGAGTGGGAGGGGAAGAGTGGGAGGGGAGAGTGGGCGGGGAAGAGTAAGAGGTTCATTTATATTTTCAATATATATGCAAAATGTTGATAACTGGAGTGCATCCATGGTTAGTGTGTGTCAAGGCGCTGAGTGAGAGAGAGTGCATATGGCAGTGAGCGAGCGAGTGAAACCGTAACTAAGTTGAATGAGTAATTGGATGAGTGAATGAGTAAGGGGAATAAAGTGGAACAAGAGAGGATAGAGAAGAGACCAGGCAATGAGTGTGTCGGGTGGGGAGTGTCACTTTACACCCTCCCCAGTGGTACGTCATGAACCCTCCCCAGTGGTACCCTATGCATCCTCCCGGTGGTACCCCATGCATCCTCCCCGGTGGTACCTCACGCACCCTCCCCGGTTGTACCTCATACACCCTCCCCAGTGGTATCTCATACACCCTCCCCAGTGGTACCTCATACACCCTCCCCAGTGGTACCTCATACACCCTCCCCAGTGGTACCTCATACACCCTCCCCAGTGGTACCTCATACACCCTCCCCAGTGGTACCTCATACACCCTCCCAAGTGGTACCTCATGCACCCTCCCAAGTGGTACCTCATACACCCTCCCCAGTGGTACCTCATACACCCTCCCCAGTGGTACCTCATACACCCTCCCCAGTGGTACCTCATACACCCTCCCCAGTGGTACCTCATACACCCTCCCCAGTGGTACCTCATACACCCTCCCCAGTGGTACCTCATGAACCCTCCCCAGTGGTACCTCATGAACCCTCCCCAGTGGTACCTCATACACCCTCCCCAGTGGTGCCCCACCTTCGGCCTACTCATTCCCCTACCTAATAATGAAGATTTTAAACTGAACCCCTCCCCAGATAATACCTAGGCTCCAGTTAAGAGGGGAAGGAAAGAGGGAAATGAGGGAGGGGAAGGAGGGATAAAGGAGGGGAGGAAGGGAAATCAGTTAAAGCAATCCAGGATTATGGATGACAATAGTCTGGCTGGTATCAATAACTCTCTTCTCCCTATCCTTATCTTCATCCTCTCCCCCTCCCTCTCTTTATTCTTCCCCCCACCTCCGTCTTTATCATTCTCCCCCCTCCGTCTTCATCCTCTCCCCATCCCTCTCTTCATAAACATATTGCCACAGTAAATGCAAATATACGAACAGGTATATAATTTAGTTATAAAAATCGGAAATTATATACTTGCATGAAATGCTAACTAAAGATAGGTTGATCAACAGGGAAAGCAGGATTCCTCTATGTACAGGCCTCTAAGCACTTAAAACACACACACACACACACACACACACACACACAACACACACACACACAAACACACACACACACACAAACACACAAACACACACAAACACACAAACACACACAAACACACAAACACACACTTCACTATAATTTCCTCCTCTCGTTATATTACAAGTTCCAGTTTCCACTGTACGGGTTATTTGTGAATTATTACTGTTTATTTTTGTGCTATCTCCCATATCTCTCACTCCAGTATGTTGTTATGGCAGCGTGCAGATTTGAGACTGGGCCCTCAAATACTTTCCAGGTACGTACACACAGTCATGTATCTCTCTCTCCTCCGCTCCATCGAGTACATATTTAGGACTTGACGCGTTCCCAGTAATTTAAAATGTTCCACGGTCACCTGTACAAGGCAAACTACACACAGAAGAGCAACAAAAGCGGCTACAAACCGGGGGGTGAAAAGTGCATGCTTGATGAAGGTGAAGATCCCTGATGAAGGAGGGGTCAAACGGCAAAGTCCTGACGAACCCTATGTGTACCTTGTTCCTACTCTGCAGGGCCCACCACCGGGCCCGCCGCTTCCTAAGAATGAATGGCCCATGAAGTCACCGAGGCAAAATTCTATGGTGGAGTGGGCTCGCTGCAGCAGACTTATTTCCCAGGAGACGACCAGGACCCGGACACCAACACAACACATACAGAGGGGAATGCCGCTCAAACCTGACTACCACGTTAAGGCGACAGCACTGAAAGTGGAGAGGGAAGGGGGTAGAAAGGTGGAAATGAAGTAAAGAAATGAAAAGCGCCAATGAAGCAAAGGAAGAGACAAAAGAAAAAGAAACGAGCAAAAAAGGGTAGAGAAAAGGATGGGAAGTAAACCAAGACTTAAAAGAACCGGAAGGGGAAATGTGGATGAAAAATGCGAGGAACTGAAGGTAAAACAAAAAGAAACAATGAAAAAAGCAAAGAATAACAAGGGAAAACCGGCAATAAAGAGAAACAGAAGGTACGCGGAGGAAGGAAAACGAACTAAAACCAATAAAAAAATGAGCGGAGGGAAGAAGAAAGTTGAGATAACGCAGGGGAGGAGATCACAAAAGGAATAATAGAAGCCATTTATAAGATAACACACGCAGCTGGGGCCAAGCGAGGGAAAGAAAAACACACAGCAAGTTAATGATAGCAGGAAACACAATAACTGAGGAACGAGAGGGAGAGAGAGAGAGAGAGAGAGAGAGAGAGAGAGAGAGAGAGAGAGAGAGAGAGAGAGAGAGAGAGAGAGAGAGAGAGAGAGGAAGAGGGAAGGTAAGACAGGAGGGGAGGGAAGAGAGGAGGGGGAGAGTAGAGGGGGAGGGGAGGCGGGGACGGGGAGAAGTAATAGAGAGAAAAGACGGGGGCGAGTAACAGATGGGTCCAGACAGAGAGAAAGAGAGAGAGTGGGAAGAAAGAAGACCCAAATAAACAGCAATAAAGAAGGGAAGGAAGCCAGCAGAGAGGTAATACAGAGGGGAAACGAGCAAGGGGAGAGCATAGGGGAAAGGCTTCTGGCCCTTGCATGACTCAATATTGCAAGCTGGAGCGAGGGGAAGTGGGAAGACACAAGGGGTGAAGCTGGGGGATGAGGAGGAAAAATATAAGGAAGAATGAGGAACATACGGGAGAAGGGAACTTAATGATATGGGTGAAGAAGAGGAGGAATAGGAAGAGGGGAGGAGACCCTTGGTATGAAGGAGGGAGAGAGTGGGGGAGAGAGAGTGGGGGAGAGAAGTGGGGAGAGTGGGGGAGGAGTGGGGAGAGAGTGGGGAGAGAGAGAGAGGGGGAGAGAGAGAGGGGGGAGAGAGAGAGGGGGAGAGAGAGGGGAGAGAGAGGGGAGAGAGGGGGAGAGGGGGAGAGAGGGGGAGAGAGAGGGGAGAGAGGGGGAGAGAGGGGGAGAGAGAGAGGGGGAGAGAGAGAGGGGAGAGAGAGGGGGAGAGAGGGGGAGAGAGAGGGGGAGAGAGAGGGGGAGAGAGAGTGGGGGAGAGAGAGAGGAGTGGGGAGAGAGAGAGTGGGGGGAGAGAGAGAGAGTGGGGGAGAGGGAGAGAGGGTTGGGATTACTCATTATCTAGTTTGAGTGTTGGCTGCCCCGCCCGTCACCCTGATGAAACTACTGGTTATAAAATGGTCAGGGGAGGGAGTGGGACAGAGTGAGTGGGACGTAGAGGGAAGGAGGAGGAGGAAGACAATAAGAGAGAGACCAAAAAAAAAAAAAACTCCCCCTCCCTACCATCTATCGCCACCTCCCCACATAAAACTATGGACGTAAATAAAACTATGACCTCCAGCCTTTTTCCCAGGCGGGTTTATAGGCTATTACTTGGCCTCCACAACAATAATCTAGGGGGGCCTAGGGGAGGGACCCCCACTAAGAGGGACCTCTAGGCTCTAACAGCCCCTTAATCCCTCCCCAGCTAACACTATGCCTCCCACTGCTCCTCCCTTTATCCTTCACACTATTCATCCCTTTGTCTCTTCCAACATCCGTTCCTCTGTCTCCTCTATCTACTCCCATTTCAGTCCTCCTCGCTTCTCCACCTTTGATATACCTTTGAAGAGTTTCGAGAGTATCTACTCTCTGAGCCCGGCCATGGGCCAGGCTCGTCTGGTGCTTATATTTCCTTATATTTCCCTTTCCCACCTCCCATTTACTCCCCTTTACCTACCCACTATCCATTTCCTTTATTGACTTCCCCTCCCCCCTATACACACGTTACACCATCCAGGGAATGATGGGACAAGACGACGGCCAAACACAAATAATCATACAGCACTTCAAAAAAAAGCTTCCCAGAGAGAGAGAGAGAGAGAGAGAGAGAGAGAGAGAGAGAGAGAGAGAGAGAGAGAGAGAGAGAGAGAGAGAGAGAGAGAGAGAGAGAGAGAGAGAGAGAGAGAGAGAGAGAGAGAGAGAGAGAGAGAGGGAGAGAGAGAGAGGAGAGAGAGAGAGAGAGAGAGAGAGAGAGAGAGAGAGAGAGAGAGAGAGAGAGAGAGAGAGAGAGAGAGAGAGGAGAGGAGAGAGGAGAGAGAGAGAGAGAGAGAGAGAGAGAGGAGAGAGAGAGAGAGAGAGAGAGAGAGAGAGAGAGAGAGAGAGAGAGAGAGAGAGAGAGAGAGAGAGAGAGAGAGCCTGGAAGAAGACTAAAGGAAAGTGAGAAGATAATATTAAAAAAAAAGCACTCGCCCCCAACATCTCCCTTCAGGAAATATTCAGTAAGAACTTATAAACTTGCAACAAAGACCCGAGGCCACTTTTGCCTCGCCATCTAACAGCCAATGCCGCGCCACCATTGTTATTTTGCAAATGAGTAGCCGCAGAATCACTTTTTGGGGGAAGATGAAAAATGAATAAAAGCGCTATTAGGGCCGATGTGCGAATTCAGATCTGGAAAGTTAAACAGCTTCTGATGGAGGGTGACGGACGGAGGGAGAAGGAAGGGAGGGAGAAAGAGGGAGAAAGAGGAGTGGAAAGGGGGGAAGAAAGACGGAGTCGAGTGATTACATGAGGTTTATATTATATTGCTAAAGCAGACTGAGAGAGAGAGAGAGAGAGAGAGAGAGAGAGAGAGAGAGAGAGAGAGAGAGAGAGAGAGAGAGAGACGCCCCCTAAAATAATCTATTAAATTACATAACGGCTCACATTGAGCCAGCAAAACACCTAAATTACTGGGAACGGCTTTAAGTCTTGAACATGTACTCATTGGAGCGGAGGAGAGAGAGATGCATGATAATATATACCTTGAAAGTACTCAAGGGCCTGGTCCCAAATCTGCACACTGCCGTAACAACATACTGGAGTGAGACATATGGGAAGAAGTGTAAAATAAACCCAGTGAGGAGCAGGGGTGCGGACAATAAGGGAACACTGTATCAACTTCCGGGGTCCCAGACTATTCAACATCTAACCAGAAGATATCAGAAACACGGCTGGAACAAGTGTAGAAGCCTTCAAGAGGAAACTGGACAAGTGTCTTCACTAGGTGCCAGATCAACCAGGCTGTGATGGATATGTGGGGCAGCGGGCCTCCAGCAGCAACAGCCTGGTTGACCAGGGAAGCACCAGACGAGCTTGGCCCATGGCCGGGCTCCGAGAGTAATGAAACTCTAGAAACTCTTCAAAAGTATAACATATCTTTGATGAGTTGCGAGAGTTTTTCTACGCCCGAAGCCCGGCCATGGGCCAGGCCGGGCTTCGGGTCAGGGTGTTGCTGCTGCTGGTGATGAGGCCTGGTCACAGACCGGGCCGCAGGGGCGTTGACCCCTGGAATTCTCTCCAGGTAAACTCCAGGTGTCCGCTGACTCATTCATTACAGCCTGGTTGACTTGGCACCTAGTGAAGATACTCGTCCAGTTTCCTCTCTCCCTTTCATTGCCCTCATTTCATTTTGAGAATGAAGACCTGAAGGCCACACTAATGTAAACAGTTTCAACGTCTCAAGAGTCAATGGTGGAAGTAAGCCTGAGCTTCAGTCTCGTGCAGGATTTCTCTTAGGAGAGAGTCCTGGAGATTCTGAAGTCGATCATCACAATGGAAACTTACAAGAAGACTTATAAGGGCACGGAGAAGCTTCAAATATCCATAAGGACCGGAAGAAAGTATCCACCACAAACTCTCATAAGCAGGCAGAGGGATCATCTACCACAAGCAACCTCAGACATATGAAAGGAAACCACCACGAAATTCCTAGTGAATGGGGTATACGCATCCCAGTGACTAGGTAATCATCTGTGAAGCCTCAGGAAATTATCCACAAGCACCCCAAGAGCCGCTTCTTGCTTAAGAATAAAGTCAATATTATCTTTTAAGACTCGGCACTTTTTAATCATCCCATGCTACTGGGAACGCTTGGAAGCACTTGACTTGTATTCACTGGAGCGCAGGCGAGAGAGATCTACGATCAACGCCCCCGTGGCCCGGTCCACGACCAGGCCTCCCGTGGATCAGGATCTGATCAACCTGGAAAATCCTGATCCTGATCAACCTGGAAGATCCTGATCCTGATCAACCTGGAAGATCCTGATCCTGATCAACCTGGAAGATCCTGGAGAGACTAGTCTCTAATCTGACACAAAAATCACTCCCTACGAAAGCAAAAGACTGGGCAGGCGATGTAACATACCCCCAACGAAAAGTAGGGGCGCCATTAGTACACTAAGAGAAAACACAATAAGTGTCAGGGGCCCAAGACTGTTCAACAGCCTCCCACCAGCTGGACAGATACCTAAAGTCAGTGCCGGATCAGCCAGGCTGTGGTTCGTACGTTGGACTACGTGCGGCCAGCAGTAACAGCCTCGTTGATCAGGGCCTGATCCACTAGGAGGCCTGGTCATGGACCGGGCCGCGGGGGCGTTGATCCCCGGAGTACCCTCCAGGTATACGAAGTCCGCACGAGTCGCTCAAGCGTCTCCACCAGGTACCAGATCAACAAGGCTGGGCTCCGGGAGTAGAAAAAAAAACGACAAACGCAAAGGTACATCAAAGGTGTCTAAACACGATTTAAAACCCACAACATTTCGGTTGTGACCCCCTGCTAACGTTTACTATCTCGCAGCTTCCCAAACACCCCCTCCATCCCCCAACGCCTCTCATCTCCGTGAGAGGAAGTCTTCAAGAAACTGCAACTCCAGGATATCAGAAGCTATTGAGTGTTGGAGCAAATGTCAACACAAACTACGAAAAGACTGCGTGTCCTTCCTCTCTCCCACATCTCCCTCATTCTTAACCGGCTTACCCTTTCCACCCTTACTTTCTACCCCCTCCCATTTTACCCTTCCATCCCTCCTCCAACTCCTTCATGACTGCCACCCCCCCTTCCTTCATCCCTACCCCTCCTTTCTACCCCCTACTCTTTTCAATTTTCCCCTCCCTCTCTCCCTCTTCTAACAGTGCTGTCACAGACAAAAAACATGAAAGAGTGAAGAGAAAAAGCAAATGGAGTAAGATAAGGAAGTAAACAATGCTAGGAAGGCACACGAGATTAGAAGAAATGGATGTGGAAAGAGTAAGACAGGAAAGGGAGAAAGAAAAAAAAAGAGGACAAGATGAGAGAACATGAAGGAACAAGAAAGAGAAAAAATAAGAATTAAGCCCAAGGCGAAAGAACACTGAGAAAAGGATAACAAGGAGAAAATGATAAGGAAAACAGGAAGCAAAGTCGAAGAGGAAGGAAAAGGCAAATCCAGAAATACGGCCCACAACTCTCCCCACCATCCCCCCTCCTAAAATGCACCCCCAACCTTCTAACCCTCTACCCAATCATTTCTCTCTCTCTCTCTCTCTCTCTCTCTCTCTCTCTCTCTCTCTCTCTCTCTCTCTCTCTCTCCCTACTGCCACATCCTACCACAACCTTCACCTATCCATCTTCCTCACATTCTTCACTAACTTCCTTTCTCCATAACTTCAATAAGATCTTTACCTGAAGGTTACCCTGGGACGATACCAGGGGGGAGCCACCGCCTCTTCGGCCCTACCCCAGACCTGGCCTAGTTGAAGGGCTGATCCACCAGGCTGTTGGTGATAGCCGCGCGCAGTCAGCATATGTGCCACAGCCAGGCTATCAGGAACTGACTTGTACTTATCCAGTACCCTCTTGAAGGCAGCTAAGAATCTCTTGGTAAATCCCTTATTCATGAAGGGAGTGTTGAGTCTTGGTTTGTTTACATCGTGTCCCTGCTTTTCATTGGAGATATTTTGCACCGTCTGTCAAATCTTTTACTTGCACCGGTGTAAATTATGACGATTTTTTGTTTCGTCTTACGCTCTAAAGTACTGAAGCACTCCCAGTAATTCAGGTGCTTCACCGGATACATGAGCAGTGAAGGTTCTCTGTACGTTCCCCAAATCTGCAATTTAGTCTGTCTTAAAGGGGGTTGTTAGTGTCCAGCAATATTCCAATCGATAGAGAATGAGTGAATTAAAAGAGTATCATCACTGGCACCTCTGTTTTAAAGGTTCTGGTTATCCATTATCTCACCTTCCTCTCTGATTTCATAGTAATAATGTTGTGATCTTTGAACATAAGATAGTAGTTTGTTTTATACCCCATTCAACTTTTTATTCCCTCAGTCTTTCGTATTGGAGTAACTTAAATTTGTCCAGAATGAACACAGTTTTCTGTGGCCCACTAAGTCGTGGTTTATATCAGCTTGGAAGTTGACTCAATCAACATGGAGATTTATTGTCCTCAATAGAAGCCACTCCCTCATAACTCACTACAGTGAAGATTCTCCTACAACCCATCATGGGCTTCTTAACCCATCATGGGCTTCTTAACCCCTCCCCATTCCTTCCTTGTTCCCTCTACCCCTTAAGTAGCAAGAGAGGGGGAGAGCCAAATCTCTGGTATCTAAAAGAGCACTCCACCTGAATTACCACTAAATAATGAATAACACAATTAGTGGCAAGACAGCCACATTGACCTTCATAGATGCTCTTTCTTCCCACAGTCAGATGTGGGGGTTAGGTAAGACTAGGGAGGGAGAGGCAGGAAAGGAGGGAGAGGGGCAGCAAAGAGAGCGGGAGAGAGGAATGGGAGGGAGTGGGGAGTGAACAAGAGAGAGGTTAGTCAAAAGTCACTAAAGCTGCAAGTAACCAGTACACCACCAGTCAATAATACTATAATCCGTAGAATAAGATTAAAGTAAACTATCAGTGTACACTCACTCACTCACTCTCACTCTCTCTCTCTCTCTCTCTCTCTCTCTCTCGGCAACGTTGAAATTCATTTTCACGCTCCAGATCAATGCGTCAACCTACCCAGGTCCCAGACCACTTCGTCAACCTACCCAGGTCCCTTCCAAAACCACTCACTTTACCCTTCTTCAAAACCACTCACTTCCCCTTCTAAAATTACTCACTTTCCCTTCTAAAATCACTCACTTTCCCTCCTTCAAAACCCCCCACTTTTCCTTCCAAAACCACTCACTTTCCTCCCTCCCCCACCTTCAAAAACCACTCATTTTTACCTTTAAATCACTAGCCCTTTTTCTTTTTTTTTTAAAACTACTCTCTCTACTCCATTCGTTTTTTCCACTATTGTTCAGGGAAGAGGAGATATCTGAAGAGCAAGGTTTTGATTTAAGGACGTTTTTCAGCGCTCTCTGCAAATAAAAAACACGAAAAACTTTAGAACACACAAAAAAGTGGTGAGGATGGGTTGGCATAGGGCAGCGGTTCTAAACATGGGGGTCGCGGTCCCCCTACCCCACACCCCTGGGAAAAAGCGTGTTATTCCAGGGGTCAACTAAGATTTCTGGAGGATTCTGGAGACGGTTGCTGGGATGCCCGGTCCCAGACCAGACCTCCCGGTGGACGGCCTGATCAACCAGCAACCTTACCTTTGATATACCTTTTATGACGAGTTTTTCTACTCCCGGAGCCCAGGCTTGCGCCAGGCTCGTCTGCTGGTTGTCTGGTCAACCAGGCTGTTGCTCCTCCAGTCAGCGATTGATTTTTTTTAACTACTAACGGAGCCAAAAAATATAACGAGAGAGAGAGAGACTGCCTCGTTATTCTTTGTATTGGCCCTCGCTCCCTTTTCTTCCACTAACCCCTCTCCTTACCATTCGTCTCTCAATCTTCTCTTTTTCTTCGACAGAGTGCATCAATTCCTTCTCCCGTCTTCTTAGCCTCTCTTCCTCTTCCTTTCTTTCCCTTCTGTCCCTGATCCGGGAAAGCGTCTAACAGGCCCATCCTATTACTGAAAACTTTCCATCCGTAATTTAAGGGGTTTGTGGGTGGGAGGGTGAAGAGGACGGATAGGGGGTTATTAGGGAAGGAGGAAGCGGAGACGGGAAAGAGAGGAACTGGAGAATAGGCAAGGCAAAAGATAGCAGAGGGAGAAGATGGGCGGGTAAAAAGTTGGGTCGGTAAAGGGGGGAGATAGAATGTACATGGGAGTGTATGGGGGGAAGAAGATAAGAGAAGACCTCGGGGTCCATCCTGAGGTAATGTGCTGGCAACACTAAACTACTTCCACTGGTCCTCCTGCACATTCTATCTGCAGAAATGAGGCCACCATAGTAAACTACCAGATTCTGGTGGGGTACGGGAGGGGAAGTGTGTGTAATGAATGCAGCGTGAGAGAAGGGGGGTAAATGGGGAAGGAATAGAGGGAAGGAGGTCGAGTCTTTACTGCCTCTCCTCTGCACCTGTTTTTCATCCTAATCTTTTACTTCAAATGAAAAAGCAAGCATTGACAATCACACACACGCAACATTGGAGGACGACCAAAACGCAGATGTGATTTACACAGATTTTGCAAAGGCGTTTGACAAATGCGATCATGGAGTGATAGCGCACAAAATGAGGGCCTTAGGCATTACGGGGAAGGTAGGCAGATGGATTTTTAAGTTCCTAACACAAAGAACACAAAAAGTAGTAGTGAACAGGGCAAGATCCAGCATCAGCGAGGTCAAAAGCTCAGTGCCCCAAGGCACTGTCCTGGCACCTCTGCTGTTTCTCATCCTCATAGCAGACATAGATAAAAACACCCAGCACACTTTTGTATCATCATTTGCAGATGACACTAAAATAAGCATGAAAGTCACTACGGTAGAGGACACTGAAAAATTACAGGAGGACATAAGCAGGGTCTTCCAATGGGCAGTGGAGAACAACATGACGTTCAATGGTGATAAGTTTCAGCTGCTTAGGTATGGAAAAAATGAAGAACTCAAAAGGAACACTATATACAAAACGCAAGAGGGTCACCACATAGAACGAAAGGAACACGTAAAGGACTTGGGAATAATTATGTCTGCTGATCTGTCGTTTAAAGACCATAACAAGACAAAGATCACAACAGCCAGGAAGATGACGGGGTGGGTATTGAGAACTTTCAAAACAAGGGAAATAATGCCGATGGTGACACTATTCAAATCGCTAGTGCTCCCCACTTAGAATACTGCTCAGTGCTGACGGCCCCGTTCAGGGCAGGAGAAATAGCAGAGCTGGAACAAATCCAGAGATCGTTTACGGCTCACATTGAGCCATTGAAACATCTAAATTATTGGGAACGCCTTCAAGTCTTGAACATGTACTCATTGGAGCGGAGGAGAGAGAGATACATGATAATATATACATGGAAAGTACTTGAGGGCCTGGTCCCAAATCTGCACACTGCCATAACATACTGGAGTGAGAGATATGGGAGAAAGTGTAAACTAAACCCAGTGAGGAGCAGGGGTGCGGTGGGGACAATACGGGAGCACTGTATTAACATCCGGGGTCCCAGACTATTCAACATCTTACCAGAAGATATCCGAAACACGGCTGGAACCAGTGTAGAAGCCTTCAAGAGGAAACTGGACAAATATCTTCACCAGGTGCCAGATCAACCAGGCTGTGATGGATATGTGGGGCAGCGGGCCTCCAGCAGCAACAGCCTGGTTGACCAGGCAAGCACCAGACGAGCCTGGCCCATGGCCGGGCTCAGAGAGTAGATACTCTCGAAACTCTTCAAAGGTATATCAAAGGTAAGGCAAAGTGTCAATCGACCAAGTGCCTGTAACTACTACTACTTCCAACCCCACACATATACACCAATTTCAAGAGAACTGGAGGGAATGTCAGTCCCTGAATACATTTATGGCCAAAGAATTTATAAGAGTATGCAAAGCCACAAAGATGCCTACATATTCATCACAGCCTAATTGATTTGAGCATTTGCTGTGGAGATACTTATCGAGTAACTGGTGATGCATCTGGCTACGAGGAAATTCATTACTAGTACCATATATGACAGAGTCCCTAAATTTCTGAATAAAACGGCACCTGCTTGGCAGACCAGCCAACCAAAGGACGATCTCTAAGTCACAATCATGTACTCGCTAGAGTGGAGTAGAGAGATGTATGATATTTAAGTGCAGAATACTTCAGGACCTAATCCCAAATTTGCACACTAACATATAATAAACTGTCGGGACAAGTGAAGAAATCTTTTAAAAAAAAAACTAAGTACCGCCGCCTCCAAGTGTAGGATCAACCAGTATGTGAAGGATATATAGGCCAGCGGGTCGCCAGTAACAACAGCCTGGTTGACTAGGCAAGCCCCAGAAGAGCCAGGCCCAGAGCCGGGTTGAGGGAGTAGGAAACCTATCAGAGTTAAAGGTAAAAGGCTAGACAACGGCCCGGCCCAACAGATCAACCTCCTGGCCTACAACAAACCATAGGTGGACCAATATCCAGGTGGGGAAGGTAGGGCTGGTGAAGGGGTGAGGGAGGGGAGGGAAAGGAAAGGAAGAAAGGAGAGGAGAGACGACGGGAGGGGAGGGTCACTGGAGGATTGGAAGAGGAAGGGGAAGTCTCACACTCACAATCAGCAGCGGCTGGTGGTGATCACCTCGGAACACACTTCTCACCAGCCGGCCACAACCGGCTCTCTTTACCGACTCTCTACCGGACCATTATAGCCGGGTCAATCTCGGCTGTAATGGTCCAGTGGGGGGAGGGTAAAGAAGGGGACATGGGGAAAGGAGGGAAAACAAAATGATGATATACCTTTGATATACCTTTGAAGAGTTTCGAGAGTATCTACTCTCTGAGCCCGGCCATGGGCCAGGCTCGTCTGGTGCTTGCCTGGTCAACCAGGCTGTTGCTGCTGGAGGCCCGCTGCCCCACATATCCATCACAGCCTGGTTGATCTGGCACCTGGTGAAGATATTTGTCCAGTTTCCTCTTGAAGGCTTCTACACTGGTTCCAGCCGTGTTTCGGATATCTTCTGGTAAGATGTTGAATAGTCTGGGACCCCGGATGTTAATACAGTGCTCCCGTATTGTCCCCACCGCACCCCTGCTCCTCACTGGGTTTATTTTACACTTTCTCCCATATCTCTCACTCCAGTATGTTGTTATGGCAGTGTGCAGATTTGGGACCAGGGAGGTGAGTATTACTTTTGATATACCTTTGACGAGTTCCGAGAGTTTTTCTACTCCCAGAGAATAGCTGTTACTGCTGGTGGTCCGATGACCCTGATATCCATCACAGTCTGGTTGATCTGGCACCTGGCATCTGGTGAAGATACTTGTCCAGTTGAAGACATTTACAATTGTCCGAGCAGTGTTTCTGCTTTTCAATGGATTTATTTTGCAATTCCTCCCATATCTCTCACTTCGGTATGTTGTCTTTCGAAGACTCACGTGGGATGTTAGGGCTACTGGTCTAATTTTTGGCTTGTGCTCTACTACCTTGAATGTGGAAAGGGGATATTTCTGCACTCTTCAAGGTCCCTAGTATTTCCAAAGAATACCGAGGGCTCATGCTAGTGGCACTTCACATTTTATAAATAAGGAATTCCATGAATCTGGTCCAGGTGCTCAGAGAGCAGGCATGTTTTCAATTTCGTTTTCGAATTCTATGGGATTAGTACTGTCAGTTAGTCTCCACGACCTTCAAATGGAATATAAAAGGTTTCTGTATTCTTCACACTGCAATTCACAGCATATTAGGGGCTTTTGGCATGTACATCTCATTTATACCTATGTATCATGTCTACCTAACTATGTATCATTGTACCATGTCTAAATAAACTATTATTATTATTATTATTATTATTTAGTGGGTTCCTGAACATCGACTCATATTGGTTGGTCTTTTAGAATTTCGATCATTTCCTGGTCATTATTAGTATATGAACCACCTCTTATTAAGGGTTTAATTCTACAGGCAATTCTTACCTTGGATTTTGCATACGAATAGAAATATTTGGGGTTTCTTTCACTATCCTGGATGGTTTTTCGTCCCTCTATGCTGCTTCTGTTTGGTATGACAGCCTAAGTTTTTGCTCTAAATTGGTGATTTCTCGGCTAAGATTATCTTTTCTTTGTAGTAACATTCACGTTAGTGAACAATGCTATGGTTAAGTTAAACTTACTGGACATCCTTTCTGGTACATTATTGCCGGAGTTCTCCCATCTCTTGAGTTTATACTCATTTGTACTTCCGTGGCGGCCTTTTGTGCATCCACATGTCTTTGCGCTACCGTCCATAGGATGGATATGGGGTGCACAATAAACTAGCCACTTCGGTGGCAAAATCTCATCTCTAAATCTGGTGTTGTGGTCGGAGTATATTGTTTTTGTGATTATGTCCCTGATTAGTTCCTCGTAGTTTGTGAATATTAAATCCAGTGTGTTTTCATTGCTAGTGGGATCATTTATCTGTTGGTTCAATACAAACTTTTGGAAAAGCCTCATTAGTTCCCTGGGTATGTACCGGTTGAGCCTGAGTACTTCCAGGAACTATTTCTGGTATAATGTTGTGATGGAACGAGGGGAGACTGACCCACAAACCAGCGTGGAACATGAATGGTATACATTACTGACAAGGTGAAAATTAGACACATGTGTAACATCTGGGTATCTTTATTGTAGACGTTTCGCCCTCCAGTGGCTTTATCAATACAAATTCAAGGACATAATTGGACGACAGAACTATATACAAAAGATGAGGTAATCAGTCCCTCAGTCTTGAGTCGATGTAATCAGTCCATCAATCAAGTCCATCATCAAGTGTTGCACATGTATCTAATTTATCAACTTGTCGGTTCTCTGAACCATTCATCTACATACCAGAAGGCTGGCGCTTATATACTGGCGTCAGGTGGAATGGGACGGGTAGCAGACGAGGGCACAGTCACTGGTAGGCGAAACGTCTACAATAAAGCTACCCAGATGTTGCCTTTGTGTCTAATTTTTAAACCACCGAATGGGAGGAAGTATAAAGAGGCGATAAAATCCATCTCCATCCTTATCCCTTGACCAGACTCCCCACTTCCCTTTACTGATTATGCTTCCCCTCCCCATTTTTCACTTCCTCCTTCGCAAGTCTTCCTCAACTCCCCCTTTACCTTACCTTTGATATACCTTTGAAGAGTTTCGAGAGTATCTACTCTCTGAGCCCGGCCATGGGCCAGGCTCGTCTGGTGCTTGCCTGGTCAACCAGGCTGTTGCTCTCTCCACAAGCCTCCTTTGATATACCTGGACATTTTACCTTGGATGAGTTTCGCGAGTTTTTCTACTTCCAGAGCCCGGCCCTGGGCCAGGCTCAGAGTCGAGATAAAACAAGAAAGACAAGGATGGTTGGAAGTATCTTACTGAACTGCACGAAAACATCTGATACAGCTTCTCAGAAGAAATCACCCAGGAAATTAGAACAAGCAGGGATAAAAGGCAGTGATTTAATGGCTCAGAGAACCTGAAAATTTAGTGGAGAGTAACAGTAAGTGCTGAGACACTGGAATGAGAGAGAGGAACGAGTGGGGTCCCCCAAGGATGAGTATTAAGGAAATTATTGTTCCTAATATTCATCTATGACCTAAACAGATTATGTGTATGTTTACTCATGACTTAAAACTAACGAAGATAAGAACAGAAGAGGAAAAGCTTCAGGAAAACAGGGACTGGTTGTAGAAGTGGCTGCTGGAGTGCAATCTGAACATAGGAAAAGTCCAGAAGATTGGAGAAGATAAGGGCACACTTCTGGTATACCTTCATGGGTTTCCATAGTTTTCCCTACTCCGCAGTCTGGGCCAGGCGTGTCTAGTGCTTGCCTTGGTCATCCAGACTGTTGCTGCTGGCAGCCCACTGGCTCACATAGCCACAGCCTGGTTCATCTAGGTTTATTTTACACTTCCTCTCGTATCTCTCACTCCAGTGTTATGGCAGTGTGCAGGTTTGGTACCAGGCCCTTGAGTACTTTCCACGTATATATTATCATTTCTTTTTCTCTCTCTCTCTCTCTCTCTCTCTGTGCTCAAGTGAGTACAAATTTAGAACTTCAAGTTAAGGCATTCCCAGTAATTTAAATGATTTATTGGCTCTATGTAAGACATAAATGATCTGAATCTGTTCCAGCTTCAACCTCCCCCCTGCCCTGAACAGGGCCGTCAACACCGAACAATATTCCATGTCATTTACGGCATGGTCTTGGATGCACTGGAAGACAAACAAAATACACGTGTAGTATACATAGATTTTGCAAAAGCCTTTAAAAGTGTGATCACCGCGTAATAGCACACAAAATATATGTAAAAGGAATAACTGGAAAAGTGGGCAGATGTATTTTTAACTTGTCTAACAAACTCCTCAAAAATTAATAGTGAAAAAGCTGTTTCCCAGGGCACAGTACTCGCCCCCATCCTTTTCCTCACACTCATACGACAGATCATAGCACCATATCCTTTCCTATGTCAGAATTTAAACCAGAGTGGCATCCAACGAGGACATTGCAAATATCCAGGCAGATATAAATTCAAAATGGCCCAGTGGTCTTACATAGTGGCCCAGAGGAGAAGCCATAGCCTCCGCCTAGATCCGCCCATGGTCTGAAGTCCCTTGAAACAACAGGCGATTAACATCCATCGTAACTTACATCTGGAAAATCTCAAGAGGGATTAGTTCAAAATCTCCACACAGAAATCACTCCCTACGAAAGCTAGAGGCTCGGCAGACAGTGCAAAATACCTCCAATGAAGAGCAGATGTGCCACGAGCATACTTAAGAGAAAACACAGCAAGTACAAGGGGCCCAAGACTTCAAAAGCCTCCCATCATTCATAAGTGGGATTACTAACAGGTTACTAGTTGTCTTCATGAGGGAACTTGAAGTCAATTCCTGATTAGCCCGACTTTGGTTTGTACGTTGGACTGCGTGCCACCAGCAGTGACAACCTGGTTGATTAAGCCTTGATCCACCAGGTCTGGTTAAGTTTGGGACCAAGCCACGAGGGCACTGATCCCTGAAAACATCTAGGTATCTACACGGAGTCTACTTGGAGTGTGTTCCAAGGGTCAATGTCCTCGCGGCCTGGTCCCAGACCAGGCCTCCTGGTGGAGGGCCTGATCAACCAGGCTTTAGGTGCTAGCCCTTGGCCAAATCTGACACCATGACTAAAGGCGACACCATGCCTAAATACCCCACATCTTGCCCATGTGTTTTGACGGGTTTAAGGAAGGTTGGCAATAGGCGCTCCTCTCCCTTGGCATCCAAATAAATAGTG
Organism: Cherax destructor; assembly: GCA_009830355.1. Taxonomy (NCBI): domain Eukaryota; kingdom Metazoa; phylum Arthropoda; class Malacostraca; order Decapoda; family Parastacidae; genus Cherax; species Cherax destructor. Next base: position 24,200 of record WNWK01002652.1, read on the forward strand.
GTCTGGTGACGCAAATTGCCCCCAACGTGTTTCTTCTAAGGGAAAGAGAGGTGAGGGGAGGAGGCAGGAAGGGGGGGGGACAGAACAGGTGTTTTAAGAGGTGTCAGAATGGATAGCTGAAGGATACCTAAAGAATATTTCCGGTGTAATGGGAGGTCAACCTGCCGGACCACACCTCCTAGTGGGCCAAGACCCGATCAAACCAGACTTTTGCTGCTGCCCTCAGGCAGTCCAACACATGAACCATAGTCTGGCTGATCACCAACCGATTTTATGAACTCAAGTTCTCTCGAAGACAGTCGGAGAGTTTGTTGGCATTTCCCTTTATGAACGAAGGAAGGGCGCTGAAGAATCGGGAACCTCCGACACTCAGTGTTCCTGTCGCGCCCCTGACTTTTTATTGGTGGTTTCTTTGCAATGTCTATGTCTACCAACTGCTTCCCTTCATAGAGTGGTTTTCGGTTGAGAGAGAGAGAGAGAGAGAGAGAGAGAGAGAGAGAGAGAGAGAGAGAGAGAGAGAGAGAGAGAGAGAGAAATCCTCCAAGGTACAGATGAAAAACGAGAAATGGAGATAAATGGGAAGAGGGGGAGAGTGACAGCACAAATTGATGGGAAGTGTTAATGGGAGAGGGAGAGAAAGAGAAGAGGAAAAGAGACAGGGAAGGAGGAGAAGAGGAGGGGGAGAGGAAGAGAGAGGGAAAGAGGAAGAGAAAAAGGGAGGTCATGGAGGAGAGAAGGGGGGGAGAGGGAGAGAAGCAAGGAGGGGGACGGAGGGAGAAACATCATCAACACCAGCTGGTAGCACTTGGCTGTGTGTGCCTGGTAACAACCCTGTCACTGAGTGAGCCTGGTAGGGAGGAGGGACGGCAGGGAGGAGGGACGGGAGGGAGGATGGACGGGAGAAGAGGAATTGGACAGAAGAGGAATGGGAGGGAAAAGAGAGAGAGAGAGAGAGAGAGAGAGAGAGAGAGAGAGAGAGAGAGAGAGAGAGAGAGAAGAGAGAAAGAGAGAGGAGACAGAAGGGTGGATTTCCTCCACTCTCCCCCCTCCATCTCAGTTCTTCCCATACTCCATCCAAGCTTCATCCCATCCTCACTCCCTTCCCACTCTTCCCTCCCTCCATCCTTCCCATGCTTTATCTCGCTCCCTTCCTATCCACTTCTCTGCGCATGCATACGAGTGTATGAATGTGTGTCCAGTGTCTGGCTCCCGTCACAAACTGAACCTTCAATAGAATCCTCGACGATATCTTCATTGCCTGCCATATTTCATTACTGAAATTCCATCCTGAGTGATGGACTATGACGGGGAAACATAACTAGTTTTTGTTCCCCTATATAGACAAGAGCAGCACATTCCTGATGTATCCAAATTTGCTGAAAACAAGTACTAGCCTTCCTAATAACAGCTCGTATAACCTGAATGGAACGCCTGAAGTTCCTAGAACTGTACTTTTTATAACGTAGGCGAGAAAGATACATCATAATTAACACCTGGAAGATACCGGAGGGTTTGCTCAAAACCCTGCACACTGAAAAAACTATAAATGAACATGCACACGAAAATTACTCCCTATGAAAGCAAAAGACTATGCAGGAGATGCAACATTCCCCCATTGAAAAGCAGGGGCGCCACGAGTACACTGAGACAACACCATAAGTGTCCGGGGTCCAAGACTGTTCAACTGTCTCCCAGCATACATAAGGGGGATTACCAATAGACCCCTGGCTGTCTTCAAGAAGGCGCTGGACAGGCACCTAAAGTTAATACCTGACCAGCCGGGCTGTGGGTCGTACGTCAGTTTACGTGCGGCCAGCAGTAACAGCCTGGTTGATCAGACCCTGATCCACCATGAGGCCTGATCTCAGACCGAACCGCGGGGGCGTTGACCCCCGAAACCCTCTCCAGGTAAACTCCGGGTAAGAGGCTTGGCAAAAGGTGCAGGATACCTCCGATGACAAGTTGGGGAGGTATCTTGCATAGAATTCGGAGGTACACAATTCAATAAATGTAAAGGAACCACGACTCTTCGATATACTCTTTTCATGCAAAGGGTATGGATAATGAGAACTTTAAACAAACGGAAATAGTGCAATTGTGACTTTAAACGAGAGAGAACAAGCTATTTAAGAGTATTATTCAGTGTTACCGACTCCATTCAGGGCAGGAGAGATGTCAACTGGAATAGATACAGAAATTATTTACGGACCGCACAGAGCCAATAAAGCATTTAAATGACTGTGAGCAAAGGAGAGATACATAACATATACCTGGAAAGTACTTGAGGTCCCTGTCCAAAATCTGCACACTGCCATAACAACCAAGAGGCCTGGTCTGGGACCAGGCCGCGGGGGCGTTGACCTGTAACCCTTCTCTCCCATGGAACTGACGGCACCCTCCCTCCTCTCCCATGGCACTGACGTCACTCTTGCTCTCCCATGGCGCTGACGGCACCCTCCCTCATGGCACCTTTGATATACCTTACCTTTGAAGAGTTTCGAGAGTATCTACTCTCTGAGCCCGGCCATGGGCCAGGCTCGTCTGGTGCTTGCCTGGTCAACCAGGCTGTTGCTGCTGGAGGCCCGCTGCCCCACATATCCATCACAGCCTGGTTGATCTGGCACCTGGTGAAGATATTTGTCCAGTTTCCTCTTGAAGGCTTCTACACTGGTTCCAGCCGTGTTTCGGATATCTTCTGGTAAGATGTTGAATAGTCTGGGACCCCGGATGTTAATACAGTGCTCCCGTATTGTCCCCACCGCACCCCTGCTCCTCACTGGGTTTATTTTACACTTTCTCCCATATCTCTCACTCCAGTATGTTGTTATGGCAGTGTGCAGATTTGGGACCAGGCCCTCAAGTACTTTCCATGTATATATTATCATGTATCTCTCTCTCCTCCTTCCTCTCCCATGGCAGTGACGGCACCCTGCCTCCTCTCCCATGACACTCACTGCCGTCAGCAAATTGCACACTGGACGAGCATTGACACCTTACAATGGAAGCTCTTGCCATCCTCCCACTCTGACTTACTAAAAGTGGCGTTCACTCAGGCCCAAATGTATCTTTAAGGGTATAGAGATTGAAGATAGGAGGGAGAGAGAGAGAGAGAGAGAGAGAGAGAGAGAGAGAGAGAGAGAGAGAGAGAGAGAGAGAGAGAGAGAGAGAGAGAGAGAGAGAGAGAGAGAGAGAGAGAGAGATAGATTCAACCTTAACAAAGAGCTGAACAGTTGCCTAAAGTCAGCACCCGACCAGCCGGGCTGTGGTTCGTACGTTGGACTACGTGCGGCCAGCAGTAACAACCTGGATGATCAGGCCCTGATCCACCGGGAGGCCTGGTCAAAGGCTGGGCCGCGGGGGCGTTGACCCCCAGAATACCCTCCAGTTAGACTCCAGATAGGTAGACCTTCAACCCTGTGAAATGCAAGGGCACCATAGGTACAATAAAAGCACTGTGGCAACATGCATGGTCCAATTTAAGGGACCACGACTCTTCAACACATCAAGCATAAGCGGGATTACCTACCACTGTCTTCAAGAGGAAACTCTTATCAGTTTTTTATTAGCCGGGTTGAGGTGCATACACTGAACCACGGACGGCGGACCCTAACGTTTTTATCGCTCAGGCCAGCAACCAGAAGGCCTCGTCTGGAGTCTACCTGGAGGGCATTCTGGTGGATCAGGGCCTGATCAACGAGGCTGTTACTGCTGGCCGCCTGGTCTGGGACCCGGCCGCTGGGGCGATGATCTCCGGAAGCTACTCCCAGCGGATAACAAAAATTTTGTTGGAACAATTGAAAAAGTTTTCATCTGGAAACTGGATCTCCATGTCCTCCAAGTGCGATACATTTAGATTCAGAAAGGACATAGGAAAGCACTGGTTTGGCAGTAGAGTTGTATATGAGTGGAGCGAACTCCTAGGTATCCTTAGTGTGCCAAGAAATTTTGGGTAGTTTTAAATATAAATTGGATAGGTATATAAGGATGAAAATAGTTTAAGGTAATGTGTACTGTACATGCATTTTTAGGCCTAGCTATATTGCTCACTTAATATATGATAATGTAAACATGTTATTAGGTTTTTTATATGCATCTGACATTGAAAAAAGGGAGGGGGGGCTATGATTCACTTTACAGCAGTAGCCCGGAATATAACCTGTATAGTGTTGGAGAGAGTACATCCTCCATCTCTCTCTCTCTCTCTCTCTCTCTCTCTCTCTCTCTTCACATACATTACATCGTCTTTCCTCTTGCCACACCGCTCGCCACGTAGGTAATGTGACCATCACAATCTAATAATTATTTCCAACTTACTTACCATCAACAAATGTTTCCTCTAAAGTACAGAAGTCGGCGAACTTTTTGGGGGTGTTACGCCAAAACAAATTTATGTACAGCGAAATTAGCCACTACATTAATAATAATTTTTTGTGCAGTTTTATTTATGTGTTTGACCCTTCATTACTCCGAGATTTTCATTTTTTTTTTACCCCATTTGTTGTAATTTATCCCCCGGTCCCCCGATCTCTGCCCTAATGAAACCTTGTTGTAATACTGTACAGATTCACTATGACTTAACACTTCTCTCACGAAACTCGCCCTCCAAAATTTTAATTGGTGTGTTCCTTGTAATTGCAAACTTTGCATCCGCAAGCTTGAACAATAGTTGGCCATTTTTGGAATACTTCTGCATGTTTTATATTCTATAATATTGTTGGTATCTCGGGAGTTTAAAAATGACACGAAGGAACATTGCATTTCCCTCCCCTGCCCTTCATCCCTCCCTCTTCTACCCTTCATCCCTCCCTTGTCCTCCAGCTCACTAGGTCAGGCGGCGTCGCTAATTTGACACAAGCTGCCAAGTCTTTCCTGTCAAGAGTATGGCATAAAAGCAGAACTAGCAAGCGTAACACGAAGACTGTCAAGTCAGTGTCAAGTTAGCTACCGTCTCAGGAGGAGGAGGAGGAGTCAACAAGCAACGCCCAGGCATGAAGGAACCAGCAAGCAACACCCGAGGCATGAAGGAACCAGCAAGCAACACCCGAGGCATGAAGGCACCAGCAAGCAACACCCGAGGCATGAAGGAACCAGCAAGCAACACCCGAGGCAGGGAACACGTTCTCTATCAGATTAAGAACCAAACAGAAAACGCTATACAAAATAACTGATACAAACATGCGCACAAATCTTATCACTTGATCTTCTATCTCTTGAAGAATAAAAGTCACAGTACCTTGGCTGCAACAATTTACAACAAACCCTCCCCAAAATCCTTTCCCAACCCCTCTACTCCCTGCAGCTGTACAACAATCCTGAGAGGCTGTGGTAACTCCAGTTATGGAATACTTTAATGTCACAATAGGACACCATCTGCAGATGTAACTATTATTTTCAGTGCAGTGAAGGTTCTCTGCACATTCTTCAAATCTGCGATTTAACCTGTTTTAAAGTGCCAACGGAAAGCCTCTGTCAAATGACCAAAAGCTCCAGCTGCGGGTCATCATATGACTTAAGACCCGCGTTAGGAAACACTTGTCCTGTTTCCTGACAAACATCACCTAACCTTAACGAGGGCTTTTAGTGTACAGCAACAATTCAGTCACGAGAACACACTAAAAGAGCATCATTTCTTATCTTGAAGGTTCTATATATCCACTACTTTTTCTTCTTGTTGTGATAGCAGCATTGTTGTGGTCCTTGAATGTAAGCTCGCCGAGTTTTCTTTCATACTGAGTTTGTTTTCATTCCCTCAAAATTTTCCTCAGAAGAGGAACTGAAATTTGTCCTCAGTGAACACCATACAGTGTCCTGTGACCCAGGGGAAGACCTGGGTTGTATCAACTTGGTGAGTTGTTGTCATTACCTTACTGAAGTCTCCAGCTCAAGCTGACACATTTCATTACACGATGCCCACGACCCAACCCGCGTGATGGAACCTAACAGGGGCGACCCAACCCGCGTGATGGAACCTAACAGGGGCGACCCAACCCGCGTGATGGAACCTAACAGGGGCGACCCAACCCGCGTGATGGAACCTAACAGGGGCGACCCAACCCGCGTGATGGAACCTAACAGGGGCGACCCAACCCGCGTGATGGAACCTAACAGGGACGACCCAACCCGCGTGATGGAACCTAACAGGGGCGACCCAACCCGCGTGATGGAACCTAACAGGGGCGACCCAACCCGCGTGATGGAACCTAACAGGGGCGACCCAACCCGCGTGATGGAACCTAACAGGGGAAACACACCTAGAATGTTTTTCCCTCCCCACTATGTAACTATGATTAACAGTGTAGCCACACTGCTAATATATACAAGTTTTATTTATTAAGAGAAACTTACTCCACACCTCCGCCATTACCCCCTCCCTGTTTCCCCCCCCCCAATCACTCTACACTTATTGTACATCACATCCCTACCAGTGACCAGTGCTTGGGAGTGTCTGGGGATTGGGGGTTACAGAGGGTGTCCTGGAGGAGGGGAAGGTGGTGGGATATCAGGGGGAAGGGGGGTGTCCCGAGGTGAAAAAGGTGTGGGGCTGTAACGGCTGTGGGGGAGAAGTTGAGGGTTTCCTCGTCTCACTCCTATCCTTACCTACAGTTTAGGGACATGGGTAGAGAGAGAGAGAGAGAGAGAGAGAGAGAGAGAGAGAGAGAGAGAGAGAGAGAGAAGAGAGAGAGAGAGAGAGAGAGAGAAAATGCAAAATAATGAAATTGCCGAAATTAATCTTAATTTCGTGAGCAGTAGGTAAACGCTCGAAGCAGGTCACAGGTATATAACAGGTAAAGCCTACATGAGGGTACAGACTACGGTGGTCTGAGACAGAAAAAGTGAATGAGGGAAGTAGTAAAGTGTGTAGGGAGGGAGCAAAAGTGTGAAGAGAAAAAGGGAACGGGGGGAGAGAAGAGAAAGAGGGAACGGGGAGGGAGAAGAGAAAGAGGGAACGGGGAGGGAGAGGAGGAGGTAAGGAGCAAATGACAGCAGAGAAGAGATAGAAAACGGGGAAAGCACACTTACCATCACCAACACAATCTTTCTTCAACCACCTCCCTCTCCCCATCACGAAGGATCCCCCAACCCCCTGATCCCCTCCCCCAGGACCACAACCCCCTGATCCCCCTCCCCCATCAAGCTCGTCTCTGACCGTGAGTGATTGTCTGAGGCAACTTTCCATGTGCTCGGGGTCCCAGACTATTCAACATCTTACCAGAAGATATCAGAAACACGGCTGGAACCAGTGTAGAAGCCTTCAAGAGGACACTGGACAAGTATCTAAACCAGGTGACAGATCAACCAGGCTGTGATGGACATGTGGGGCAGCGGACCTCAAGCAGCAACAGCCTGGTTGACCAGGGAAGCACCAGACGAGCCTGGTCCATGGCCGGGCTCAGAGTAGTGAAACTCTCGAAACTCTTCAAAGGCATATCAAAGATAAAGGACCCCAACACAAGCCTGTTGGTTACCTGTAACCGCGATTCACCTCCAGGATTCCTAGTCTCTTCCGGAGGTCATCGACCCCGCGGCCCGGTCCCACACCATTTTTCCTGGTTGCTGGCCTGATCCATCAAGCTGTTAGTGGCCGCCGCCAGCAGTCCAATGTATGCACCACAATCCGGTTGATCAAGAAATGTTTTGAGTATTAATTTACATAAGTAGTAATTTACATGTGTAGGTTTAGTACGGATCCCTCCTGTATCTTCCAGGTGTAGATTATGATGCATCTTTCTACCCTATATTGTACGTAGCACAACTCCACCTCCCGTCTTCCCACTCCCTCTCACCTCTCCCTGTGACAAGCCCTACTATACATATCTCAGCAACTTAACCAATACCAGTTATGGCTTCGCCTTACGCAACACCCAGCGAATACAGAGAGAGAGAGAGAGAGAAGAGAGAGAGAGAGAGAGAGAGAGAGAGAGAGAGAGAGAAAGAGAGAGAGAGAAATATTCTTAAAACTGGATGTGCGAGGATAAAAAATGTTTGTCGTAACCTCACACTACAGAAATAAAAAACTCATGATGACTTAAGTTCACGCCACTGTGAGCATCTGCCATGCCGTAATCCTACACCACTGAGGAAGCCTTGACACTGCATATCGTAAAGTCACACACAAAACACTGACGAGACACCGCAGTAAAAGAAAAAAAATCGCACCACTAATGAGATTTCCCCATCGACTACTGTATCAAGCTGGATAGAGGTTTTCCTATCCGCTGAGGTTGGGCACTTGACATTGAAGCCTCTTCTGATAGTAAGCACTCGTCTCAAATGGCACGGTAAACACATGACGCTGACCCACGTGGTGCCTCTTATTATCACAACCTTCGTCTTGACCTCTAAACCCATCTTGAGACAGTTACCGGTGTCTGCGTTTTATCTGTGACAGGTTTAGAGGGCTCTCCTGCCTCCCTAGCCTAAGGGTAGGCTTCACTATTGACCGTCTAGTCTAGAACTAGGCTACTTGTGCTAGCGACCCGAAAGCTCCCATGCTGTCCAGTGGTTTTTGACCAACCTTAGTGTGCCCGTTAAGTCACTTTTTTTTATTGGAGGTATTTTGCGCCGTCTGCGAAGTCTCTTGCTTTCATGAGTGATTTCGGTGTGCAGGTTTGGGGGCCAGTCCGTGCAATGAACACCGCAGCCGTTATTACGTCCCCAGCCTTGCTGCCTGCCTCTTCGAAGGAAGGAAAGACTGAGTGGGGGAGAATTGTTTACTCTGGACTATCGTGCCTGCCCGACCTACAGCTGGCTTAGTTCCTGCCAAGCCTGGTGCTGTCCTCAAACCCACTCCACCCTGACCAAGTGAGAGAGAGAGAGAGAGAGAGAGAGAGAGAGAGAGAGAGGCAGACAGAGAGGAGCAGGGGGATGGAGAAAATGAAGATAAAAACACGGAGGCAATAAAAATGCTGAAGGCGATCGCAAGTAGGTAAAGGTAAGGTCACGTGGATAGAATAGGGTAGTTGGGAAGACAATGGGCAGAGTGGAATTGTAGTGGGGCTGTGGTTCGTACGTTGTATTGCGTGCGGCCAGCAGTAACAGCCTGGCTGATCAGGTCGTGATCCTGCGGGAGGGCTGGTTGAGGCCGCGGGGGCGTTGACCCCCGCAACAACCTCCAGGTAGTCTTGAGATGTGCACTCACCCCGTCACCTCGTGTAGCATCTCACGTCGTATTGTGCTCTCTCTCTCTCTCTCTCTCTCTCTCTCTCTCTACACGGGGCGGAAGTGACTTAGCAGCAGAAACAAGAAGAGCGAGACTCTCCTCAGGGTATTTGACACCTCTCTACATACTACCTTTCCCCCCTCCCTCTACCCCAACATCACCCCATCCCCATTACCCCCACCTCCCATTTACGTCCCTAACCCAAACATCTTTCCCCGCCATCTCATTACACCTCCCGTCACTCGAGTTGTACCAGCATAGATCTTACTTTCCTTCACAAGATTGCTTACACACACTGTATGCCCATACGGTTTTATATTTCTTAATAATACCTTTGCATTCTTCTCTGCCACAGGTCCTACTCTTCTCCCCTGCCACAACCCCTGTAGGCTTGTAGTTAACCACGGCGTCAAACACACACTTATAGCCAAACTTCCTCTGGTGAACACAGCCAGGAATCACGTACGTTTGTAAACATACCCAGTAACAGCTGATGGTTTTTGGGGAGGGAAGAGGAAGAGGGCTATGAGGGAAGAGGGGAAGAATAAAAGATTGGGAAAGGCCAATACTCTCTCGTATTGAGAGAGAAAGAGTGTGTCTCTAGGGAGGGTTGAAGCCTACTCTATCACCACCACTACTGAACCACTGAGCACCGCCTCTTCATCCCATTATGACTATCTCCACCATGCCTAAATATAAACCCTTCACCCCCTATGTTACTCCCTATGACCTCTCCCTCTTGTTTTCCTTCCTTAAATTTCGGCTAAATTCTCCCTGTATTTATTGTCATTATTCACCTTCCCCCTGTTGCATCTCCTTTCTTTCTTCAAAAATTCACTCTACAGACATGTACTTCTCATACTCCTCCTCCTCTATATATTACATTATTCGATCTTTCCTTTTCATCCTGCTTCATCCTTTTACCTCTTGTTTCTTCTCCTTCCTTTCCTTAAGCTTTCAAACCCCAATCCTTGTCTCATATGTTTCCCTTCTCCTTATTACCGTTCCCTTCTACTTCCCCCCCCCATTTCTACCCTCGTCTTTCTACCTTCTCCTCCTCCCCACTAACACCCTCTCCTCCTTACACTCAGCAGCTACTCTCAGCCCACTCAAAAACAGACCATACACCCATACCACCCCATCTCTCCCTCCTGCCTCCTACTATCACCTACTGCGCCTGGACCACTTTCAGGTCATAAGTCAACTTCATCACTGCTAATTATAGCACCTCTTTCCCCCCTACACACACACACACACACACACACACACACACCTAGCCTAGTGGCTTAACCTCTTGCTTCACGCACGGAGGGCCCGGGTTCAATTCCCGGCGGGGCGGAAACATTTCGAAGTGTTTCCTTACACACACACACGTACATACAACAGGCCTAGTGTCTAATCGACATGTGCCTAGGACAAAAATGGTAACTAACACATACGCACACGCACTCCCTTACGTTAGCTCATACCTATTTTAGCTTAATTCCCACGCAAAATCCATCAAATCAATCAAGTGAAGTGAATGGTTCGCTTATTTGCACCGAACTATTAAAAATCAAATGATATACCTTGAGATACCTTTACATTACCTTTGATGAGTTCCGAGAGTTCTTTTTCACTCTCGGAGCCCTGTCATTTGCCAGGATCGTCTGGTGCTTGCCTGGTCAACCAGGCTGTTGCTTTTGGTGGTCCGCCCGAAATATAAGTGGATAATATAAACTTTATAATTATCCTGGTGTTGAAGCCACCATCAGCAGCAGCAGAGGAATTACATGGAGTGTAACAGAGAGAGAGAGAGAGAGAGAGAGAGAGAGAGAGAGAGATTCCTGGAGTCTACCTCATGGGAGAGTTCAACCTCCAGAATGTAATACTGAAGAGAGAGAATAGCATCGTACTGGAATTTGTACCTGGACGAACTCTAGCTCAGGTTCACACCTGATTACTATTTAAGAGCCTACTAGAAATAAAAACAAGTTAAATATGTTCTTCACAAACACCGAGGAACTTAAGTAATCTCCGAAGACACTCAAATCACAGCCTTACTGAAGTGAAAACAAGCATGAGGTAAAAAGTATATCAGAGGTATATAAAATTGTAGACACACTAAATCATAGTCAGTAACAGCCTGATTGATCAGGCCCTGATCCACCGGGAGGCCTGGTCGTGGACCGGGCCGCGGGGGCGTTGACCCCCGGAATGCCCTCCAGGTCAACGTGGAGAAATGTTTAGTAAATTCAGTGTCAACAGTGAGAGAATTGCCTGAGACAACACAAGAAACCATCAAACATTTCCGAGGGAAAACTTGTGTAAAACGCAAACCAGTGCGTAAACTGGTTGAAGAAGCGTATAGGAACTCTTGAAGACATGTCCAACTAAGAAAATCCAGATAACTTACACAGAGCGTAGAAGACTGTGCATGAGAAGTAAGAGTTACTAATGTGCTTACTTAAGAGCAAATGTCACACACAAAAAAAAACTGCATAGGACAGAAATTATCGCACTCGCACTAGATAAAAAAAATTAATTTAACTGAAAAAAAATACGAAAACCTTTTTCCACAAATAAAATCAGTAGAAAACTTCTTCCGAGGCGTTGCAAGGTAATACTGATGTTGCAAGGTAACACTGATGTTGCAAGGTAACACAGGTGTTGCAATGTAATATTTATCAGCACCTTGCCATAATTCTACCTACTCCACTATCACAGTTACGTATATAAAAACACTGTGTGCATGTACAGAGAAACAGTGAAAACCTGTTATTTGAAAAAAAAGGACTCTCTTAAAAACATACAAAGTGAACAGCCACCTTTTTCTTTCTGTTTACCCACAGCCATTTCCCCCCACCCTATCATTTTCCAGCCATTCCTATCCTTGCCATCCAAGTTACGACCTAAAACAAAATCCTTACCCTATTTTACATAGCATCTTCAGATGAGAAAAGTAAGTTCTGAGTTAATTTATATTAAGGGACAATGAGGATGGAATAAACAGCGAGAACACCGGATGTCAAACTCTTAGGGAACAAATCAATCAATATCCAGTCACAGCCAGGTCAATGGAGGTCACGTTGTACCTCTTCATAGTGACAGTAAATCACAACGTACTTATTCCAGCTGAAGAGACCATGTGAGGTTATCGGCGTATACATGTAATATAGTATAACGATGAAGCTTGAACGTGTCACGAACGCTTGACAATACAGTAATAAGAACCAATCCACATGGCGACAGGGAAAAAAAATGTTGTTCTTTATATTTCAATCTCAATCTCAATCCAAGGTTCTCCTTGGCTGATTCTATTACAGACAATACTGGTTATAAACATAATTTTTAAAGAGACGGACCGGTAAGCCAGCGGAAGGCCTCTGTCAGATGACCAAAAGCTTCAGCGGCGGGTCATCATGTGACTTAAACCCGCGTCAGGAAACAGCTGTCCTGTTTCCTGACAAAGCTTATCTAACCTGATCTATGACTAGCTGTACTTACATGTGACCCTGCAGCCTAGTTTGAAGTCAGGCTGGACTGCAAGGATGTTGATCACCTAATAAACCAGGATGTTTGTGCAAGTAGCCTGCAGGCGCACACAACCATCACAACATAGCTCATTTAGCACTCTTAACAGGAAACTATCAAGCTTCTTGAGCTCTGTTTGGGCACTATTTTTTGATGTCTGCTGATATGTAGAGTCTTGAACCTTGAATGTTGATACAGGGCACTCTGGTCGCACCTACGGTTCCCCTGACATTCACTGGGTTTAATTCTATACTTTCTGCCAAATATTTTACACCAGTAAGTTGTTACAGAAGTGTGCAGTTTGGGAACCAGGCCCTTAAGAATTTTCCATTAATACAATACCAGGTATCTATTGCGTATTCCAGAGAGAACACTCAAAGTGCTTTGAGGCGTTTCTCTCTCTCTCTCTCTCTGAAAGGCGCAGTGAGCACAGAAATATTAGGTCGTGAGAGCACAAAGTACCATCATTAGTATTGCTTCTCTTATTTTCAAAGGTCTTATTATACTGTCAGATTACGTCATTTAGAAACCACAATAAGGCAAATGCAGCAAAGGCCAGAGGAGGAATTGACAGGGTGGATAATTATCCACCCTGCCAATTATTCTCAAGTCTCCTACGTTCTATGATATCCCGGAGTTATGTATACTATCCTCGTTTCCAGGTCTTCATCATTCTTCCCTTTGCTGCCCCCAAGCAGAACTGCCACCACTCAACACTTGCAATACTTGCATTCGCCAACTGGAAGACTTTGTTGATGTTTTGTCTGCACTGCTACAATCATTTCTAAACTACCTTTGATACGCATTTGATGAGTCTCGAGAGATTTTTTCCTACTTGGCACTAGGTCCTGGGCCAGACAAACCTGGCCCAGGACCACACACCTAGACTGAAACATACAGAACAACTTTTTCCCCGTCTGTAAGTGATTCCTGTTAGTACTGACGAGTGTTCCTGAAGTGTTCCATCATGCTGCACTACCCATGCTAAAATATATAAAATATATATAAATAAGAACTTAGAATCAAATATAAGAGGTGCTAGTTGGTTACTCACCCATTAACCACAAATCGAGCAAAGCAACAAGAATCGTTAACCACCATCGCATCAACCACCATCCAAAATGTCGTGTTCACTGCCGCGTTTGCTCACCTGGGGAAAAAAAGGAAGGTATTAAGATCCCCATTACAACGTTCTTATTGTTGAAGAGGCGGGCCAGAAGCTATGACTCGACCCCTGCAACCACAATTAAGCGAGTACGTACACACACGCACGCACAAGCGCGCGCGCACACACAATGTCCCAGCAACAAGGGGGGACAGTTGGAAGTTGAAGACTCAGATGAATCACAGGGATGTTAGGAAGTATTTCTTCAGTCACAGAGTTGTCAGGAAGTGGAATAGTTTGGGAAGCGATGTAGTGGAGGCAGGTTCCATTCATAGCTTTAAGAGGAGGTATGATAAAACTCATGGCGCAGGGAGCGTGACGCAATAGCGGCCATTGAAGAGGCGGGGCCAGGAGGTATGAATCGACCCCTGCAACCACAACTAGGTGAGTACACACACACAAGAGTGGTGGAGCACCTAGAAATGAATGAGCTTATCAACAACCAGCACGGTTTCAGGGACGGGAAATCCTGTGTCACTAACCTACTGGAGTTCTAGGACAGGGTGACAGCAGTAAGACAATAGAGAGAGGGGTGGGTAGATTGCGTTTCCTTGGACTGTAAGAAGGCGTTTGACAGTTCCACACAAGAGATTAGTGCAAAAGTTAGAGAACCAGGCAGGGATAACAGGGAAGGCACTGCAATGGATCAGGGAATAACTGTCGGGAAGACATCAGCGAGTCATGGTACGTGGCGAGGTGTCAGAGTGGGCGCCTGTGACGAGTGGGGTTCCACAGGGGTCAGTCCTAGGACCGGTGCTGTTTCTGATATATGTGAACATGAAGGAAGACATAGACTCCTAAGTGTCCCTGTTTGCAGATGTGAAGTTGATTAGAATTCAATCGGACGAGGACCAGGAAGAATTACAAAGGGATCTGGACATGCGCCAGGCCTGGTCCAAAAACTGGCTCCTGGAGTTCAATCCCACCAAGTGCAAAGCCATGAAGATTGGGGAAGGGCAAAGAAGACCGCAGACGGAGTACTGTCTAGGGGGGCCAGAGAATACAAACCTCACTCAAGGAAAAGGACCTTGGGGTGAGTATGACACCGGGCACATCTGAGGCACACATCAACCAAGTAACTGCTGCAGCATACGGGCGCCTAGCAAACCTAAGAACAGCATTCCGACATCTCAATAAGGAATCGTTCAGGACCATGTACACCGTGTACGTTAGGCCTATATAGGAGTATGCAGCACCAGTTTGGAACCCACACCTAGCCAAGCACGTAAGGAAATTAGAGAATGTACAAAGGCTTGCAACAAGACTAGTCCCGGAGCTAAGGGGAATGTCCTACGAGGGAGGTTAAAGGAAATCGACCTGACGACACTGGAGGACAGGAGAGATAGGGAGGATATGATGTCATAAAATACTGAGAGGAATTGACAAGGTGGACAGAGACAGAATGTTCCAGAGATGGGACACAGCAACAAGGGGACACAGTTGGAAGTTGAAGACTCAGATGAATCACAGGGATGTTAGGAAGTCTTTCTTCAGTCACAGAGTTATCAGGAAGTGGAATAGTCTGGGAAGTGATGTAGTAGAGGCAGGATCCATACATAGCTTTAAGAAAAGGTATAATAAAGCTCATGGAGCAGTAAGAGTAACCTAGTAGCTGCCAGTGAAGAGGCGGGCCAGGAGCTGTGACTCGACACCTGCAACCACAACTAGGTGAGTACACACACACGAGCAAGGTGGTAAGAGCTATTAGATAAGACTGCCGAAAAGATCTCAGACACTGAAGAGGAGACATAATCACGATATAAATAATATTCTGTGCCATCGTCAAGAAACCCAACAGCAAAATAATATAGGCTTCCAAGATAACGGAAAGCTTTACTAAATAAAACTGGATACTTCGGCAGTGTGCTGGTAACTTATTTTATAAGATGGTTCCACAGTGGGAACAAGAGCTAGCCATGGTTCACTGTCATATTAAATCACAAAGGACAAGGCGTGTACATTAGGTATACCTTTGATGAATTTCGAGAGTCGTTCTACTCCCGGAGCCCGGCCATGGACCAGGTTCGTTTGGTGCTACCCTAGTCAACCCGGTTGTTCCTGCTGGAGGCCCGCTGACCCACCTATCCATCACAGCCTGGTTGATCTGGCACCTGGTGGAGAGACGTCCTAAGACATGAAAAAAGGGGAAGGAAGGAGATAGAGAGAGAGAAAGGAAGGGGGGTGAGGAGAAGCACATGATATTCAGGCAGACACAAAGAACCCAGCTCGAATAATTACTTCAAGTGAACACAATGTGTGAGTCTGTCTCTCAGTGCTTGCTGTGTGTGTGTGTGTGTGTGTGTGTGTGTGTGTGTGTGTGTGAAAGATGTGTAGGTGTTGCAACTTGTTGTGACTATGACAGAGCAAGCAGTATCAGAACAGAAAGTGACTCAGTCAGCAGCAGTGGTAAATCATATCACCACATCATTAGCAAGCAGCGAAACATTCATCACCATCATCATCTCAGCAGCGAGCACAGACATGCAGCAGCAGAGAAGCAGCATCAGACAGCATCAGAGCATCAGCAGCAGCAGCGAAAGCATACAGTCAGCAGCAGCAGCAGCAGCAGAAACATCAGCAGCAGCAGCAGCAGCAGCAGCAGCAGCAGCAGCAAGGTTGTCGACCAAGAAAAGTCTAAAGAGGGACCAAACTCTTACAAACTCAAGTATATGCTTCCAAATTTGTCATCCAAAGTTCTTTATGACACAACTGGCTAGAAGCAGTGTAAGCAACAAACACACACACACACACACACACACACACACCAGATGGTAAGAATGTGAGAGTGACCGTGAGAGTGAATGTGAGTGAATATGTGAGTGTTTTTGAGTGAGAGTAAGGAGGGTGTTAGTTAATATACACTTCAGTCTAGAGTGTAACACTGCTGCTCTCACCGTCCTTCTCAAGTTGGCCTTATCATAATAATTACGAGTGGGGGAGAAAGAGGCAGGGAAGAGAGCAAGGGATAAAGAGGACAGGGAGGGAGGATAATAAGGAAGAACAAGAACAAGGACGTCCCAGGTTACCTAACTTATTCGCCCACAGTTGAATGAAGAGAAGCCCAGCGTGTTCACCACCTCACCCTTCAGTTCACCCTGCACCTCGCTCTCCAACTCACCGCTTATATACAGTCTTCAAGGCAGTTACGCAGTCTTTTAAAGAAATAACTAACTACCGTGTCAACCATACAGTTAGCCCCCAGCCTGTCAACCATACAGGTAGACCCAGCCTGTCAACCATACAGTTAGCCCCCAGCCTGTCAACCATACAGGTAGACCCAGCCTGTCAACCATGCAGGTAGACCCAGCCTGTCAACCATACAGGTAGACCCAGCCTGTCAACCATACAGTTAGCCCCCAGCCTGTCAACCATACAGGTAGACCCAGCCTGTCAACCATGCAGGTAGACCCAGCCTGTCAACCATGCAGGTAGACCCAGCCTGTCAACCATACAGGTAGACCCAGCCTGTCAACCATACAGGTAGACCCAGCCTGTCAACCATACAGGTAGACCCAGCCTGTCAACCATATAGGTAGACCCAGCCTGTCAACCATACAGGTAGACCCAGCCTGTCAACCATGCAGGTAGACCCATTACTGGTTGTACTGTAGATGGTTTACTTTGACGGGGAAAGAAGAGAAGCTTTTAAAAATGCCAGCGTCAATGGTAGTGAGAGACTGAGCCACTCACACACACACACACACACACACACTCACACACACACACACACACAGTCGTCAACAGCACCCAGCAGGTCTCAACTACGTGAAAAACAAGCTCCCCAATACCTAAAAACAAGGTCCATCAATACTGGGTGTATGCCTGGTGGGTCCATTGGCAACCCCTGGTCGTCATACCTGTGACTGGTGTCAAGAGTTCTACCCTCCAGCCCAGCCTAAGATTTCCTTGTTGATTGCCCATTCAACTAGACTGTTATTGTTCGGGGACCGCTGACCACCCTAGCCATCCGTAGACAATTGTTCAGTTTCATCTTATAAACTAACTCTTATCTGCTACCATACCTTTGATGGGTTTCCAGAGTCTTCCGTACACCCGCAGCCTGGCCTTACCTGTAACCTGTGAGCCTGGGGTTAGTCTTTCCTGTTAACTGCCCAATCAACCAGGCTGTTGCTGCTAGCGGCCCGCCTCTATCATATTTTCTTAGATTACGGGATCAAAAGCTCGCAATGTTTCTGTGCCATATTCCATCACATAGGGGGGAGGGGGTTGTATACACAAGGTAATGAAACACGTCAGCTTATGCTGGTAACTTCAGTGGGACAGGGGATAGGGAGGATGGAATGAGATAAAGGAAAAGGGCGAGACAGAACAGAGGAAGAATTGAACTACAGTGAAGGGAAACATTGAGGAAAGAACCAAAGAAGGGAATAGAAAGAAGGAAATTAGACTATGCTCAAGAAAGGGAGAGAGAGAGAGAGAGAGAGAGAGAGAGAGAGAGAGAGAGAGAGAGAGAGAGAGAGAGAGAGAGAGAGAGAGGAGAGCAAGCGTATTGGTAACCACAGAATCACAACAAATCAACACTACCATCACCACCATGTGATAAATGGTTTTGAAACCGACAAGTTGAAGATTGAAACACTTATGTAACATATGGGAATCTTTATTAAGGAAACGTTTCGCCACACAGTGGCTTCTTCAGTCCAATACAAAGCAGAGAGGGGTAAGGAGAGGAGGAGTTTGAGGTAATCAGTCCCTCAGCCTGGTATCGATTTGTTCTACAAGAGTGATGGACTGAAGAAATCGATACCAGGCTGAGGGACTGATTACCCCAAACTACTTCTCTCCTTACCCCTCTCTGCTTTGTATTGGACTGAAGCAGCCACTGTGTGGCGAAACGTTTCCTTAATAAAGATTCCCATATGTTACGTGTCTCAGTCACCATCATCACCATTACACCATCACTACAACCATCACCACACACACCCAACACCACCAAGGACACGGGCAGCAGTGTGTGGCAAACTATTAAGAAATAAGAAGGGTGGTTGTCCCCGCTCTGCTGTGTAGGAGGCTGGGAGGGTGCGTTGGAGGGAGGAGAGGAGGGAGAGAGAGGAGGGAGCGATAGAGGGAGGGGAGGGAGGGAAGGGTGGGCAGTGAAGGGTGTGAAGGGAGGATAGGCAGTCCCAGAGACCCCGTCTAATCTCAAAACTAACACTACTTCTCAATCCTCTACACTTCTCTCACTTTTCCATTACCCATTCGTTCCTTATCCCCTACCTTTGAAGAGAGGAAACGTATGTTAATAAAGATGGAAGAAGGATAGAGAAGAATGGGTGGACACAAGCAACCCCTGACAAGCAACACAGCAGCCATAACAATCAACAAGCGAGGTAAGCAGGAACTACCTCCCTCCCACGGTGGTACCACCACCACAACACTGCCCTACATCCGCTCCAACCCAGCATCCTCTCCCTTCCCGGAAGGGAGAAAATGTTACACCTGTAACATACCCGTGACCGGTTAAGGAATCCTTGGACCCTGGCAGCCCAGCCTGAAACCAGACTTGTTGACTGGTCAACCAGACTTGTTGACTGGTCAACCAGACTTGTTGACTGGTCAACCAGACTGTTGCTATTAGCGGCTTTCTGGAATACACGGTTTAATTGATCTGACATCTGGACGAGGTAGAAGTCCAGTTTCCTCTTGAAAACAAATACTTATCTAAGAGGCAGCCAGACTGCATCTAAGTCTTTCTTTTGCTACTGAATAAGACATAAGCAATATGACATCTCACTTATTAAGACACACAAGTGTTGCCGCAAACTCCTGATGTATCCGATTTTGCTAAATTAAAAAAAAGTCGTTCCCTGAATTCTAACACTTCAGACCCTGCCACCTTTCCTGCCTCCCTGTTATTGAGCATACCCTTCACCCCCCTTCCCCAACATGGTGTCCATAACCCCCACTCCCCCACCTCTTCCCTGCAAGCAAATAAGCACCTTGCTCCAAAACCACAACCACCACCATTAACTTCTTCGCTTCCACCACCCCTCCCCAAAGACGACCACAACCACCCAACCCCTCACCATCACAACCACTCCCCTCTCCTCCCCACCACTACCTATCACCACCCTTACCACCACTCATGGGCGCGTCCCTGGCCTTGACTACACCAACATCATGAGCAATAAAAACCTGGCCTGGGCGTACGGTTTGGACACAAGATATTTTCCGGTTTAACATTACCAAATTGTGATTAGGGAAAAAAAAAACAGTCTTGCAAGGTTAGGAAGTTGTTGAATTGGTAGAGGTCAAAATGTTTGTACGAAGTGTGGGATGATGATTCCTTGAGATGTTTGCATGACCCAGGAGGAGGAGGAGTTTGAGCGAGAGATGATGTCTTCTGAGAAGCAATGAGAGATGACAGTCATATTAATGTGGTGTAGGCAGATTCTGTATCCTCACCCACGCCCGTGACAGCACACGCGCGCGCGCGCGCACACACGCCAGGAGTTATGAATCGACCTTTGCAACCACAACTAGGTGAATACACGTTATAGCATGTACTCATGTCCACGACGAGCGGCCACTCAGAGAGAGAGAGAGAGAGAGAGAGAGAGAGAGAGAGAGAGAGAGAGAGAGAGAGAGAGAGGGGGCGATTGAATAATCTGTCGACTTAGACCCTTCTATCATGGGCCAGATCTTATGCGATAATTTGACCCACCTGTAGCAAAAACCCCTACACACACACACACACACACACACACACACACACACACACACACACACACAGTTGACAGGCAGTCACACAAAGGGTGACAACCACGCAAAAGAAATGTTAACAGCCAGATATAAACACTAAGGATGTCATATACACAAACGAAAGACTTGACAGATAGCCAAAAAACAGATGAAAGGTTAACAGCCAAGCACAGACGAAGGCCGACAGACATGCTTGAATGATAAAACTTACGAAGTTCTCTGTAAAGCCCTCAGAGGAGATTAGATAAAACTGTGGCCATAAAATTAAACCACCATAAATCAGCTGTGAGGTAACACCGTGGTGAAAGTGACTTCTTTGTACCCAGTACATACCTGAGACAGGTTTCTAGGGATTCTAGATTGAAATCAGGTTGACCAGTTGACAGCAGGATCAACCGGGCTATTGCTGCTAGACAGTGTGCAACGTGGCGTATTTGACCCCCAAACGTGGGATGGAGCAGGCGAGGGAGACAGGGAGGACATCATGAGTAGAGAAATACAGAAAGATGAAGGATCATAAATTAGTAGAAAATGATGAAACGTCAAAGGGACAAGTTGCAAGAGAGAGAGAGAGAGAGAGAGAGAGAGAGAGAGAGAGAGAGAGAGAGAGAGAGAGAGAGAGAGAGAGATCCTTCAGCCATCTACTCTGTCAACTACCAGCAAAAGCAACTGCTACATAGACTCCTCTCATTATCCAACCTCTCAGAACAAGAATCAACCTGGTGTAAAATTAACCCGAGGCTGATAACAGCCCTAACACACACACACACACACACACCAAGGTCAACAACCCTCACTCGACGACTTGACTCAACAAGGCCCTAACAACGAGCAACAACTCCTCATTAATGTCCTTAAACCTTCCCTTCTTCTTCACTTAAGGCTGACTAATTTCAACACCACGTATGAAACCCATCCTGTGTGATGGAATATGACTGGGAAACCCATCCTGTGTGATGGAATATGACTGGGAAACCCATCCTGTGTGATGGAATATGACTGGGAAACCCATCCTGTGTGATGGAATATGACTGGAAACCCATCCTGTGTGATGGAATATGACTGGGAAACCCATCCTGTGTGATGGAATATGACTGGGAAACCCATCCTGTGTGATGGAATATGACTGGGAAACCCATCCTGTGTGATGGAATATGACTGGGAAACCCATCCTGTGTGATGGAATATGACTGGGAAACCCATCCTGTGTGATGGAATATGACTGGGAAACCCATCTTGTGTGATGGAATGACTGGGAAACCCATCCTGTGTGATGGAATATGACTGGGAAACCCATCCTGTGTGATGGAATATGACTGGGAAACCCATCCTGGGGATGGAATATGACTGGGAAACCCATCCTGTGTGATGGAATATGACTGGGAAACCCATCCTGTGATGGAATATGACTGGGAAACCCATCCTGTGTGATGGAATATGACTGGGAAACCCATCCTGTGTGATGGAATATGACTGGGAAACCCATCCTGTGTGATGGAATATGACTGGGAAACCCATCCTGTGTGATGGAATATGACTGGGAAACCCATCCTGTGTGATGGAATATGACTGGGAAACCCATCCTGTGTGATGGAATATGACTGGGAAACCCATCCTGTGTGATGGAATATGACTGGGAAACCCATCCTGTGTGATGGAATATGACTGGGAAACCCATCCTGTGATGGAATATGACTGGGAAACCCATCCTGTGTGATGGAATATGACTGGGAAACCCATCCTGTGTGATGGAATATGACTGGGAAACCCATCCTGTGTGATGGAATATGACTGGGAAACCCATCCTGTGTATGGAATATGACTGGGAAACCGCATCCTGTGATGGAATATGACTGAAACCCATCCTGTGTGATGGAATATACTGAAACCCATCTGTGATGGAATGACGAAACATCTGTTGTTATTACTGGGAACCCTCCTGTATTCCCTGCATTGGACAAGTCTTACGTCTATTGTTCCTGTTCAACTACTGTTCAGAGGAAAAATACAGCTACATAAGCTTTATTAAATTCTGCAAAAGTGTGGGTACACCCTCATTCTGTCAGTTCATGACCAGCCGGGCTGTATATCGTGCGCTGGATTGCGTGCGGCCGGCAGTAACAGCCTGGTTGATCAGGCCGTGATTCCACCGGGAGGCCTGGTTGTGGACCAGGCAGTGGGGGTGTTGACCCCCGCAACACCCTCCAGGTAGACACAGGATGGGCTGCATAATCAGGTAACGAGATTATCAGCTAGGGCTGGGAGACACTAGTAGAGCGATGAGGGTATCATCAAAGCCTTACACACTGGGTTCAGCTGTAACAGTAACTCCAGTTACTGTTACGTGGGAGTTAGCGTCGCATAATGCTGGGTATTTATGATAACTGTAAATACAGGGTCAACGGACCACCAATAGCAACAGCCTGGTTGACCGGGCAAGCACCAGACGAGCCTGAAACAAGGCCGGGGTCTGGGAATAGATAAGTTCTCTGAACGTATCAAAGGTGATCGCCCTCAACTAATACAAGCCACATCAGTCATCATGACGCATCAAGATAGAGGGGAAGGAGACAAAGAGAAAGTGAGAGGGGGGATAATGACAGGAGGAGAGAGAGAGAGGAAATGGAAAGGAGTAAGTGGGAGGGTAAAGTGGGAATGAGAAGTTATAACGAGGTGGAGTGACCATGTCATAAGATCTCACCTTCAAGGATCACGACAGTACAGTGTCACTATTACAACCTCGAAAACGATATGTCAAGCCACTGATGATACTCTTCAAGTCCCTAATTTCCTCTAGGCTGAAGTACTGCTGTACTGCAGAGCTGAAGAATGTGCAGAGAACCTTCAATGTCCACACAGATTCAGTCAAGATTGCACCAAAATTACTGGGAACGGTTTGAAGGCCCTCGACCTGTACTCCTTAGAGAGATTATAATCTATACTTGAAAAATTCTAAAAGGATTCTTCTCAAATCTGCACACACACACACACATACAGATCATGCCCAATGAGAGTAAGAGGCTAGGCAGACGGTGCAAAATGCCCCAATGAAAAGCAGGGTTCCAGTGAATACACTAAAGAAAACCTCAAGTGTGAAGGGGCCAAGGCCAACGTCCTACCTTCATACTTAAGGGGAATCACAAACAACCCCCTTCCCCCGGCTGTCTTCAAGGAGGAACCGGACCGGTTTTTCAAGTCAATCCCTGATTAACCAAGATGTGGTGCTTGTGTTGGCCTTCGTGAGGTTGGCACCAACAGCCTTGGCGATCAGGCCATCCACTGGGAGACTTGGTCTGGGACCAGACAGCGAGGGCATTGACCCTCGGAACACAGCCTAGGTAAAATCCAGGTAGGGGAGAGTATACTATCGCACATGTATAACGACGGGTCAGGCGTTAAGATATTTTGTCTTGTTTAACAGCCACAAGCGTCCTGCTGTTGTTACAAACGCGACAAGATTGCTGGACACAAAAAATAAAAACTTTCCTTTCTCTGCGCCAGGGCGGCTCCATGCAAGCCTCTCGTGATAACTCTCGGGGTCGCAGAAATGCCGCCGCCGATACAAGCGTCTCTTATCGCAGTGCCGACGCGAACCTCTTTGTAGTGCCGAGGTGAGGATGAAGAGGAGGGCAAAGCCTCGAGGCTATTAATGGGGAAAGGGAGAAGAACAAGCTAATCATGTTGATTCTGTCGACGCGATCTTCAACTGCTGTACACACCGACAACGCCAAGTACAAATGACACCACATGGACGCCACCACGAACACACCAAACACGGACGCCATTCTACACATCACATCTCCAATTTGAATGCATAAAGGCAGCACGGGAATCCCCATCCCCCCCTTATCCGTCAACTTCCCCCGTAAACACATTCTCCACTTCAAAAAAAAAAAAAACGAAATAAATGCAGGAACTCTGACCCAAACCCAAAAATCTTCCCCAGCCCATCCTCAAAAACATTTCCGTCATAAAAGTCTCCCCCCTCCACACTTTAGTTTCCCGGTACCCAACCCCTAATGCAGCGCCGCTTGCCCGTATTAAGTAGAAATAAAAGAGGATATAAATGTCGCGGCCATAGTCGTTCTGATAAGCCGGCCGGTCGGTCGAGGGAGGGACCAGAGCCGAAGGGTGAAAAGGAAGATGTAGGCTAGTAGTAGGTTGGGACGTTTATATACCTACTCTCGGCAGCCAGATCCTGGGCCAGGATTGTCTGGTGCTTTGCCTGGTCAACCAGTCTATTGCTGCTGGTGGCCCGCTGGCCCACATATCCATCAGAGTCTGGTTGATCTGGCACTTGGTAGAGATACTTGTTCAGTTTCCTCTTGACCTTCCATCATATTCCACAACAAGGACGAGTTGTTTCAAACATCAGGCAATAAAAATCTTTAATTTTACGATGTGAAAGCTTATATAAAGGTGTTAGACTCGATACATTCTCTCTACATTTCTACTTGTCTGTACAATGAAAGCATAACTAATGGGTAGGGAACCGATGAGCACAAACTCATGATATACCTTTATACCTTTGAAGAGTTTCGAGAGTATCTACTCTCTGAGCCCGGCCATGGGCCAGGCTCGTCTGGTGCTTGCCTGGTCAACCAGGCTGTTGCTGCTGGAGGCCCGCTGCCCCACATATCCATCACAGCCTGGTTGATCTGGCACCTGGTGAAGATATTTGTCCAGTTTCCTCTTGAAAGCTTCTACACTGGTTCCAGCCGTGTTTCGGATATCTTCTGGTAAGATGTTGAATAGTCTGGGACCCCGGATGTTAATACAGTGCTCCCGTATTGTCCCCACCGCACCCCTGCTCCTCACTGGGTTTATTTTACACTTTCTCCCATATCTCTCACTCCAGTATGTTGTTATGGCAGTGTGCAGATTTGGGACCAGGCCCTCAAGTACTTTCCATGTATATATTATCATGTATCTCTCTCTCCTCCGCTCCAATGAGTACATGTTCAAGACTTGAAGGCGTTCCCAATAATTTAGATGTTTCAATGGCTCAATGTGAGCCGTAAACGATCTCTGGATTTGTTCCAGCTCTGCTATTTCTCCTGCCCTGAACGGGGCCGTCAGCACTGAGCAGTATTCTAAGTGAGGGAGCACTAGCGATTTGAATAGTGTCACCATCGGCATTATTTCCCTTGTTTTGAAAGTTCTCAATACCCACCCGTCATCTTCCTGGCTGTTGTGATCTTTGTCTTGTTATGGTCTTTAAACGACAGATCAGCAGACATAATTATTCCCAAGTCCTTTACGTGTTCCTTTCGTTCTATGTGGTGACCCTCTTGCGTTTTGTATATACTGTTCCTTTTGAGTTCTTCATTTTCCATACCTAAGCAGCTGAAACTTATCACCATTGAACGTCATGTTGTTCTCCACTGCCCATTGGAAGACCCTGCTTATGTCCTCCTGTAATTTTCAGTGTCCTCTACCGTAGTGACTTTCATGCTTATTTTAGTGTCATCTGCAAATGATGATACAAAAGTGTGCTGGGTGTTTTTATCTATGTCTGCTATGAGGATGAGAAACAGCAGAGGTGCCGGACAGTGCCTTGGGGCACTGAGCTTTTGACCTCGCTGATGCTGGATCTTGCCCTGTTCACTACTACTTTTTGTGTTCTTTGTGTTAGGAACTCAAAAATCCATCTGCCTACCTTCCCCGTAATGCCTATGGCCCTCATTTTGTGAGCTATCCTCCATGATCGCATTTGTCAAACGCCTTTGCAAAATCTGTGTAAATCACATCTGCGTTTTGGTCGTCCTCCAATGCCTCCGTAATTCTGTCATAATGGTTCAGCAGCTGTGACAGGCATGATCGACCCGCTCTAAAGCCATGCTGGTTCGGGTTATGTTGGTTGTGCTGGTCCATGAACTTTGTAATCTGCCGTTACAGAGGCATTGGAGGACGACCAAAACGCAGATGTGATTTACACAGATTTTGCAAAGGCGTTTGACAAATGCGATCATGGAGTGATAGCGCACAAAATGAGGGCCATAGGCATTACGGGAAGGTAGGCAGATGGATTTTGAGTTCTAACACAAAGAACACAAAAAGTAGTAGTGAACAGGGCAAGATCCAGCATCAGCGATGTCAAAGCTCAGTGCCCCAAGGCACTGTCCTGGCACCTCTGCTGTTTCTAATCCTCATAGCAGACATAGATAAAAACACCCAGCACACTTTTGTATCATCATTTGCAGATGACACTAAAATAAGCATGAAAGTCACTACGGTAGAGGACACTGAAAATTACAGGAGGACATAAGCAGGGTCTTCCAATGGGCAGTGGAGAACAACATGACGTTCAATGGTGATAAGTTTCAGCTGCTTAGGTATGGAAAAATGAAGAACTCAAAAGGAACACTATATACAAAACGCAAGAGGGTCACCACATAGAACGAAAGGAACACGTAAGGACTTGGGAATAATTATGTCTGCTGATCTGTCGTTTAAAGACCATAACAAGACAAAGATCACAACAGCCAGGAAGATGACGGGGTGGGTATTGAGAACTTTCAAAACAAGGGAAATAATGCCGATGGTGACACTATTCAAATCGCTAGTGCTCCTCACTTAGAATACTGCTCAGTGCTGACGGCCCGTTCAGGGCAGGAGAAATAGCAGAGCTGGAACAAATCCAGAGATCGTTACGGCTCACATTGAGCCATTGAAACATCTAAATTATTGGGAACGCCTTCAAGTCTTGAACATGTACTCATTGGAGCGGAGGAGAGAGAGATACATGATAATATATACATGGAAAGTACTTGAGGGCCTGGTCCCAAATCTGCACACTGCCATAACAACATACTGGAGTGAGAGATATGGGAGAAAGTGTAAATAAATCCAGTGAGGAGCAGGGGTGCGGTGGGACAATACGGAGCACTGTATTAACATCCGGGGTCCCAGACTATTCAACATCTTACCAGAAGATATCCGAAACACGGCTGGAACCAGTGTAGAAGCCTTCAAGAGGAAACTGGACAAATATCTTCACCAGGTGCCAGATCAACCAGGCTGTGATGGATATGTGGGGCAGCGGGCCTCCAGCAGCAACAGCCTGGTTGACCAGGCAAGCACCAGACGAGCCTGGCCCATGGCCGGGCTCAGAGAGTAGATACTCTCGAAACTCTTCAAAGGTATATCAAAGGTAGGTATATCATCATTCTTTCAAAGATTTTTATGATGTGAGAAGTGAGGGCTACTGGTCTGTAATTTTTAGCTAGTGCTCTACTACCTCCCTTATGCAAAGGAGCTATGTCTGCACTCTTTAAGGCCTCTGGAATTTCACCTAGCAGAAAGAAGGAAATCAATAAGTGGAAGGGGACCACGACTCTTCAACGCCTTTCGACTGTGCACAAGGAGAATTACCAACAACCCCCTGGTTGTCTTCTAGAGGAAACTCGATAAATTCCTGCAATCGGTTCCTTATCAGCCGTTGGCCTGCGGGCGGTGAGCACCAACAGCCTGATCGAATAGGCCAGCAACCAGGACGCCCTGGTCCGGGGCCGAGCCCCAGGGGCGGTGAATTCCAGAAGCGACTGAAGGTAAGAGGTATACCTAAGACGAACCATTAAAAGTTGAGGGTCGTTAGCAAGTGGAACGACCAGTTTGAGGAAGTGGTGAAAGCAGATCCCATATACAGATTTAAAAGCATAAATGATACTATCAGTGAGGCCCGAAACAGTGAGTGACCATTCGTGAGTAGTTACGGTAAGGCCAGCAGGAGTTGAGACACTCCTTTGATGTACCTTTGATCAGTTCCCAGTTTTTTCTACTCAGAGCCATGAGTCAGGCTCGTCTGGTGCTTGACTGGTCAATCAGGCTGTTGCTGCTGGTGGCCCGCTGACTCCCATCCGACACAGACTTGTGCAGTTTCCTCTTGAAGACCTCAAGAGACACTTGTCCCAGCTTCAACCACAACAAAGCGAGTACAACTAGAGTATGCACTCCCGCGAGAGCTGGCAACGCCACTGACACTCTTGCCAACTGTCAGCGATAACAAATTCAATCTGTCAACTCCATGAATGGAACAAAGCGAACTTTTACACCCTTAAAACTGTGAAACGTCCGGTTCTTTCTCATCACCTAAAAGCCGCTTCGTCCAGTCTACCACCAAGCCACCACCACCACCGTCCAGTCTACCGAGCCACCACCACCACCGTCCAGTCTTCCACCAAGCCACCACCACCACCACCGTCCAGTCTACCACCAATCCACCACCACCACCGTCCAGTCTACCACCAAGCCACCACCACCACCGTCCAGTCTACCACCAAGCCACCACCACCACCGTCCAGTCTACCACCAAGCCACCACCACCACCGTCCAGTCTACCAAGCCACCACCACCGTCCAGTGTCAGCAACCCACCAGTAGCACCGTCCAGTGTGTCAGCAACCCACCAGTAGCACCGTCCAGTGTCAGCAACCCACCAGTAGCACCGTAAAGTGTGTCAGCAACCCACCAGTAGCACCGTCCAGTGTCAGGAACACACCAGTAGCACCGTCTAGTGTCAGCAACCCACCAGTAGCACCGTCCAGTGTCAGCAACTCACCAGTCGCACCGTCCATACAAACTGTGACATACACTGGGAATGGATGGGAGGGGAAAACGAGAGGGGAGACAAAAGAATGATGGGAGGGAAACGTGGCAGATGCACGAAGTGTGAAATAGGGAGACCGAGTGGGACGAGAGGGAAGGGGATGAGAGAGGAATGGCTGTGGAATGAATAGGGAGGGGAACGAGGCCTGCAGTTGTCCTACCGGCTCATACTAGGCAGGTTTAACTCACATCAACCCCACACCCACTCATGTACCTGTCCAACCTTTGCCTTACCTTCTTAAAACTACCCAATGACGCTACTAGCCAGTTTTCCCACTCATCCACAACTCTATCCCCATACGAGGAAGGAAGGAAGGAGGGAGGGAGGGAAGAGAGAAACGAGAGAGCCGTGGTAATGTCCTTTGATATACCTTCAATGAGTTTCGAGAGTCTACTCCCGGAGACCGGCCATGGGCCAGGCTCATCTGCATCTAGTCTGATCAACCAGGCTGTTGATGTTTGAGGCTCGCTGCCCCACATACCCATCACAGCCTCCTTGATATGGCACCTGTCCAGCTTCCTCTTGAAGACTTCTACACTTATTCCAGCAGTGTTTCTGATATCTCCCTTTTATGATGCTGAATGAGCTGGAGCCACGGATGTTGATACAGTGTTCCCGTACTGTGCCCACCGCACCCCTGATGTGGAACATTCCAGATGCTGCGAGTGTTTAGCTCTCCAAAACACAGACTATGTAAATGGTTTAGAAAAATCGACAATGAGGAGCTTGTGCTACTTCAGCCTAATACAAAGAAGAACAGTAGAAAAAAAAGAGTAAAAGTTTGAGGTAATCAGTCCCTCCACGCTGAGGGACTGATTTCCTCAAACTCCTACTCTTTTTCCACTGTTCTTTACAATGGACTGAAGAAGCCCCTGGTTTGCGAGAAACGTTTCCTCAATAAAGATTCCCAAATGCTTCACAAATGTCTCAGTCTTCAAGAGAGACTTCAAGCCACGTCCACCGCCCTCACCATCACACACAAAAACATGTCAACAATTCCTTATTACTTGCCCGTAATTGGTCACTCGAACTCATATCTCGCTTATCCGAAAAGTCTCCTCGTTAATCCGAACAAATCCGCATTATCCTCGGTTCGCCTGGCTCGCTCGATACCCCGGCTGCGCCCCAATGACAGAAGCGCAGGACAGAGCGCACGAATGGGGAATGAAGCCAAACAAACAGCTGCAAAGAGCAACAGCTGCTAAAACAGAGGTAAAAAAACGTGATGTAAACAAACAAGCAAACCTGTAAACCGGCGGTAAACCAGACGAAATAAACAAGGGAAACAATGAAAACAAGCAGAAAGTAAACACCTGGAAGATATGTTGAAAATGGTATAAAATACAGACACGCTGATGATTAAGACACGTGCAACAGTTGGGTATCTTCATCGTTGAAACGTTTCGCCTCAGCCATGGAGCTGAACTCTTCTCCAGGCTGAGGGACTGACCACCTCAAATACTCTCTCTCCAAGGCTAATGGACTGATTACATCATCTTTCAATATTATACCTGATGCCTCTATTTGACTGAAGAAGCCTATTGTGAAGGCGAAACGTTTCAACAATACTGATACCCAACTGCTGCACGTGTCACACCCACGTACACACCTGCTAAATCACACCCACGTACACACCTGGTAAATCACACCCACGTACACACCTGGTAAATCACACCCACGTACACACCTGCTAAATCACACCCACGTACACACCTGCTAAATCACAAAATATTAAGTTTTTGCTCAATTTTCCCCTTAAAACGCAGTTCCGGAAACAAGTTAGATTTAAAGTTCGTCTTTGACTTAAGTCTCTCCAACACAACTTCAACAATGTTGGTAGAATTACCGACAATATGCTAGGTTACAGGACACAAGAGCAGCTGATGTGACATTTAATTGTGGCAACGTTTCGCTCTCCAGGAGCTTTGTCAAGCCGTGTCCTTTCACCGAACGAAACATTAATAAGCATTACGATGAGCTAGAGTCACGCTCGCTGCCTTCTTAGAATAATAATAAAAATAATAATAATAAAAATAATAATAATCTATTTCTACAAGTACATGTTATACATGCCTAGCTGACATTAATGACATACTACTGTATAGAAAGCCCCTTGTTATGCAGAGCATTTCGGGTAAATTAGGACAGTTTTGTCCCCAGGATGCGACCCACGCCAGTCGACTAACTCCCAGGTGCCAATTTTACTGATGGGTGAACAGGGACGGCAGGAGTCTTAAGGAAACTCGTCTCTAATGTTTCCACCCTTAAACGGGGATCGAACCACGGACCTCAATGTGTGAGCTGAGTGCGCTGGCAATCGACCTACGTTAAGCGAAACATCGTTTGTAACGAGTGCTTGTTCTGTGTTACGTGTCCACAATTCACCGTGAAGAACGAGCGAAACGGATGTGTAGAAACGAAACACCTGAAGATACGAGGATAAACAACAGAGGTAATCACAATTAAGACAAACATTAAACTAGGCAAAAAAAAAAAAACATGGAATAAGAGAGTAAACATGTCAGGAGGGGGGGGGGGGGAGAAACACCTGGTGGATATGACGGCAGAGATAAACAGGCATCGGGGTTTGGGGAGAGAAGGGGAGAGGGAAAGATGGGCAATGAGAGGGTGGGAAGAGGGAAGAGATGAGAAGAATGGGGGAGAGAAGGGAGGAGGAGATGGAGGAGGAAGAAAGGATGAAGTAAAGAGGAGGTGAATAAAGCAACGAGAATAAACATCAAGGCCATGAGTGGGCTGGTGTCAGTGACCAACCAACCACACACACACACACACACACACACACACACACACACACGAGAGAGAGAGGTGGAAGAACTTTTTCAATGTCAGGACGGTGAGTACCTGTGACCCGTTTTTAGTGTTGTTTTTTCCTCCTTACTCCCGCTGCCCGACCCGAGACCAGGCACTAGCAGACGAAGTGGTAGTGGTGGCAAACACTATACAAAGCTTTAAGACCAGGTATGACCGTGCCACTGGAGGTTAGGAGTAAGAAAAGGTGGAGCCAAAAAGCCTATGAATCGACCCCCTTCACAGACGACTGAGTACAATCAGGCTAGTACACTATACACAGTTTCAAGAGTAGGTATGACACACGCAACTCCCAAACACAAGGACCTATCCACCAGCCTGCCTAACACACACCTATGGTATACCTTTGAAGAGTCCAGAGTTGTTTTCTACTCCAGGAGCCCGGCCATAGGCTGTTGCTGCTGGTGGCCTCCTGAACCCCGTTCCCTTTCCCGACGCGCACGCACGCACACACACACACACACACACACACACACACACACACACACACACACACACACACACACACACAAGCAGATAATTATTTTTAGATTAAACTAATGAAAAACCTCTATAAAACAACTTCATGGCAAACAGCAAACCTTACTATTATATTAACTTAATACAAGAACTCTGATGGAAGGAGTGGAGGTTGTGGTCCAGGCCAGGGCACCTCCCCCTCCCCCATCCCACACACAAACAGTCAAGTTCAACAGCTGATTCAGACAAACAAGTCTTCCCAACACCACGTTCCACCGCCGTAGACGGAGGGATTACAAGGCCGCGCCAGCATACACGCACTGATCCACGGATAACATCGCAGAACAACAACAACTTTTCTCGCGTGGTAAGTTGCGGCGTTCGCCAAGAGGAAACTGAACGATGGGAAGGAGGAAAGGGGACCAGAGGAAGGCTGAGCAGAGAGGGGGAAGGAGAGAGAGAGAGGGAAGAGAGAAAGAGAAAAGGAAGGGAAGAGGGGGGGGGATGTTGCCCTGCGTTCGTGAATTTCTCGCTTAGGGAAATTCATTCAGTGCCTGCAGCTGCCTCGCTCCCTCCCTTCCCACTGCCCTTCCGCATTCCCAACGCCTCTCTCCTCCACCATGACACCGTTCCTCCCAGCTGTAGGTAACACCAAAACAATCCAGCAAACGAATTAACTTCAATGCGAGCTCCCGTGACGTCACATAAAGTGCACTAGGCGACCAAATCAACACCTGAACTGGCAGTGAAGATATAGAGCCAAGCAAGGATGAGCGATAGAGAGAGAGAGAGAGAGAGAGAGAGAGAGAGAGAGAGAGAGAGAGAGAGAGAGAGAAGAGTAGGAAGGGAAAGGCCAATGCATCCCTGTCCAGCTGACGTGTGATGTTCTGCCACTTGCAGTCATGATTTTCAGTCAGGGAAGATTCCTATTAGTGTCAATTTGCATGCTTCCTCCCTCCACTCATTC
Organism: Cherax destructor; assembly: GCA_009830355.1. Taxonomy (NCBI): domain Eukaryota; kingdom Metazoa; phylum Arthropoda; class Malacostraca; order Decapoda; family Parastacidae; genus Cherax; species Cherax destructor. The sequence goes on from WNWK01002652.1 coordinate 57,623, forward strand.
TGATCAACTCACTCCTCCTCCTCTCCTGCAATCTCCTGTCTCTCCTCCCCTTACAGCTCACCATCTCATGCCGTGCCAGATCAACACTGTAGCATGCGTCACATCAGTGGCACTGCCAACATAACACAGCACTATCAAATTATTAAGCCCCACTCAGCTGCTGATGCCTACGTCAGAGAAGAGAGAGAGAAGAGAGAGAGAGAGAGAGAGAGAGAGAGAGAGAGAGAGAAAATTCCAGGAAGCTGCTACAATGCGCCTCTAATCTTTTCTGCATTTCCTCTTGTCTCTTCTTTCTCCTGCATCTCCCTCGCTCTTCCTTAACCTTTCTCCTTCCTTCTCTATCACTCACTATTTTTCAAGGTCAGGGTAAGGATTCCTAACTTTATTTACAAACTAAGAGCAGTTACCTACATCAACTCATTCTGAACTCACTCACTCACTCTCTCTCTCTCTCCTCTTCTCTTCTCTCTCTCTCTCTCTCTCTCTCTCTCTATCACTACCACCAATTTCCCTGCCGTGTGCCAGATCAACCAGGCTGTAGTTGATATGCGGACTGGTGGGCACGCCAACAGCAACAGTCTAGTCAACCAGGCACAATCAAGAGAGAGGCTTGGTCCTGGTCTTGGGCCACAAAACAAATCACAGGTCAATTACAGGTAACAAAAAAAATATATATCCTTCTCTTATCACTTTCTTCAACTTCTCACCACCATTTTTGTCTCCTCTTCCTCCTCCTCACTTTTGGATCAACAGCTTTCATATTTATTTACCTCAACTGAAATAGATAGGAATACTTTTCACACTGGATCAACCGGTGAGATTTGAATGGTGTGTTTGTCACGGGATGGAGACTGCTTGTGTGTTTTACGGGATACCTTTGATATACCGCGTTGCTTTATATTTTATGGGGACTGATCTCTTGTGTCTTATGGGAAGGAGGAGGGACTGATGTTTTACGGGTAAGGGGATTGGTGTTGCTATTTTTTTTCCCCCTTACTGATGGAGGAGTCTATTCTCTCATCCAACGCACATCGTTGGATTTCAGTTAAAGGAAACGCTAAAGTAGGACTTTCTCTCTCTCTCTCTCTCTCTCTGACGTGACGTGACGGCACCACAAAAATGAACAAGAACAGGAGACTAGTGTATTTGTAAACAAAGACGCTGCAAGGGCAACTCAATCCCCTTGCTTCCCCCTCCCTCCCTCCTACCACAACCCAACCCACACATGCGCTTCATCTGGCTTGGAGGTCTAGCTGGTCTTGCTGGCTTAAAATATAAGTAAATAAATAATATATTTAATACAAGTACATGTACAAGGTATACAGGCCTAGCTGACATCAATGACATACTACTATATAGAAAGCCCCTTGTTATGCAGAACATTTCGTGCAAATTAGGTCTTTGTCCCAGGATGCGACCCACACCAGTCGACTAACTCCAAGGTGCCTACTTTACTGATGGGTGAGCATAGACAACCGGTGTAAAGAAACACGCCCAATACCTTTACCTTTATACCTTTGAAGAGTTTCGAGAGTTTCTCTACCCGCGCTGGGAATCGAACGGAAACCCTCGCCGTGTGAAGCGAGAGCTTTAGCAATCAGGCCACGGAGAGTTTTGCTGGCGTGGGGAATTAACTGTAGACCTAGTCTCCATGTATGACATTCCTAGGCCCTTTGCTGACTCTTGGTTGGCTGTTTCCTGGCCAGGTCGACGGCCCGAGACCAGGGTGACCGGAGAAAAATAACAGACGGATAACTCCCAGTGTCTCTCTCCCCTTCACCCTCACCACACAACACATCCTCCTCGCCCCCCAACAGTGTAATTCATCCCCAACATACCTCTCCTCCTCCCCAATCCACACAATCTTCCCCCAACAGCTTCCTTCCCACATCACCCCCACCTCCTTCCCCTCCTGCATTCACGACACAGCCCTGACATCAGACATTCCACCCCCAACCTCCCCCTCCCAGTAACTGCCTTCATCCCATCACCACTCCTTCCCCATCTTCTCGTCTCCCCCACTCGCTCCATGGCGGGTGGTGGGGAGCACACAAGGGCGGGGCGGCCATGCACGCTCATGTACCAGCCACAAGGTCACCAGGCCAATGACATCATGCATTTTTTTTTTCTGGCTCTTCCACTACCCTCCCTCCCTGGTGCTCACATGTACATCTGGTGGCTCCTGCCTAGTGTTTACACTGGAGAAACGACGCACACGGTTCACTCTGCGCTGTAACTGATACGTACACATCCTGTGTGCATAGAGAAAAAAGTTTATGGACACAGTGTGCACTACAGAGGATAACCATGAGGCTGTGTATACCTCAAAACACTCACTCTCTCTCTCTCTCTCTCTCCCCCCGCTCCATGAGCTTTATCGTGAGAGAGAGCGGACCTAGTAGCGACCAGCGAAGAGGCGGGGCCGGGAGCTGTGAATCGACCCCTGTAACCACATATAGGCGAGTACGTACACACACCTAATAAGGCAGGTGACGTCATCCCAGATGGTGGTGGTGATTGGTAGGGGGACAGAAAGAGTGGGGGGGAGCTTTATCGGCTGTTCCTCCATACTTATCAAGTTTTTTCACAAGTGTTTATCACGCGTTTCCTCTATCTAAAACTCAGCTGTTGCTTGTTCGTTCATTGTTGCTTGCTCTCTCAGGCTATCTGTGCCTTCGTTTGTGCCGAGTTTGTGTTTGCGGGAGGAGGAGGTGGGGGGTTGAGTCTCAGCTCCTCGCCCCGCCTGCCTCCTAGACTGCTTTGATCCGCATTTCTCCTGGGCTTTATCATATCTATTCTTGTACTCGAGTTGTGCATACACACACACACACATATATATATATATATATATATATATATAGTTTGGGGTCCACCTCTGGTACAAATTGTGGGACCCATAGCCTCGGAGAAGTGGATAAAAAGGCTTCAAGGAAGAATATTTGGATTTCTTCCTGATGCCATTTGAATATTCCACTTCTCCTACCACCCCATCTTTTAATTTTTTTTTTTTTTTTACCAATAGGTATGTTTTATTACATAATATGGTACAAAAGATTTGAGAGATACATTGTTGATATAAAGATGGCATATACAGTACACGAGGTGAGAGATACATGTCTAGTACATATTGTTACATCTTTGTCACTGATTATAATGCGAAAATCTCATCCAGCTCTTCCGAGCTGGGGCGCGTGCCCAGAATACAGCATGCATTACCCTCTGAACAGCAGCGCTGAGTCGCTGGAACAGAAAACTAGCTGCCCTGGGATCCCTAGTTACCCTGTTGAGTCTTTTGCCCAGCTCCTTGAGGAACTTAGATGCACTCTTTCCCCATGAGCCAAGGGTCTCTGAGCCTATGGGAACAAACATATAATGATGGGCAAGTTCTCCATATTTTCTCGACTTCTGGGACTCCCTGAAGGTGGCAGCAGCCCTCCTTCCTCCCTGGTGTACTGGAGATAGGTATCAGCCAAGGTAGATGCACATGTGTAGTCCCACACCACCTGCTTGCCGTCTGTCCAGGCTTGAAGGGTGATACCATCTGGACGCTTTTGGTTGCCATCAGATCTGCATAGTTGGGGTGGTTCCTTACTGCTGGGCATCCGGCTGTTGTGAGGCTCCTCTTGATAATGTTATTAACCTCTTCATGTCTTGCAATCTTTCCCTCGGATTTACGACACACAAGACCATGGTACCCGAATCGGTCTGCTGCTTCACTGCCACAAATACACCTGTGTTCGGCGAGAATAGGGGCGGCAAGTCGAAGGGCAACACCAATGCGGATGGTCTGTGGGTCGAGGCGTGTGCCAAGGCTGGAGTTGGGAACAGCCAAAAGAAAGTCCCCTGCATGAGGAGCTCTCACTGCAAGTAGGCGGGCTCTATCCTTCCCTGACACACTCTGAAGCATTGCTGAGGCTATATTCTCTACTATTGGGCCATCCCAGTGCGACTGTTTGTAGTTGTTGGGGGAGCAGGCCTGGTTTCAGAGCCTGTTAGGTTATCCCAGATCCTGGCTCCATCCACGAACTTTTGGTCATGGATTCCAATCGTGTCCCTAAGATGTTCAGGGAGAATTGCTGCTACAAGCCCTCTGGATGCAATGCATGAAGACAGGAAAGCAGGTAGAGCAATCTGATATATATATATATATATATATATATATATATATATACATGTATGTATGTGTGTGTATGTGTGTGTATATGTGTGTGTGTGTGTATATGTGTGTATATGTGTGTGTGTGTGTGTGTGTGTGTGTGTGTGTGTGTGTATGTGTGTATGTGTCTGTCAGTGTCAGTCTCCCCCCTTCCTATCTCTCTCCCTCTCCCTCCCTCTCAGGATAGTCTTCAGGTACAGCCCTCGACCCCTGCAACCTCAAACAGTCGCCTACAAATGGGCAACTACACACATTCTCAGGCACTTACAAGTACGCAAACTCAAGGCACGTACAAATACGCACGGAAGCGCACAATTCTTTCCATCCTCTCCTCCCTTCAGCTTCTCTCAAGCCTCGATACACGAACACCTTCATTAGAACGTGCACACGAACACCTTCATTAGAACGTGCACACGAACACCTTCATTAGAACCTGATGTCAAAAACTTATGTCAGACAAGAAAACCATCTAATATTGAACTACATTCATTGAGGGTACAGGATGATAAATTAGACATTTGTTACACTTGGGTATCAGTCCCTCAGCCAGGCTGAGGGACTGATTACCTCAAACTCCTTCTGATCTTCATTCTTCTTTGTATTGGACTGATGAAGCCACTGTGTGGCGAAAGGTTTCTACAGTGAAAATACTCATGCACATGTGTCTTAATTTATCAACTTGACGGTTCTGTGAACCGTTTATCTACAGGGTACAGGATGAAGTTACATCCATCTGTGAGTCAACTTTAATTTGCTCGCCCATTTCGTTTTTCTTTTTTTTTCGTCGAGTGCCTATTTGTGGGCAGAACACGTGAAGGAATTAGCGATCATTAGCCTGATGACTGCCCGTCTTGTGGCATAATAGCCATCCCAGGCTTGGGAGCTGACAAAAAAAAAACCGAGGCGGTGAATTAGTCTCCCTCACTTCACAGCTTCCAGTGTAGGTTACCTCGTTCCCTGGAGGCCTCCTGGTTGCTGGTGTGACTGACCAGGCTGTTGGTACCCACCGCCCGCAGTTTAACATATGCACCATTGGTTTGAGTCCTGGTAAAACTCGGCAGGTCACTTAAAACACCATGGCAATAACACGACGTTTCGCCAATGACTTGCGAAATTTATTTCGTTAAATGTCCTAGTTACAACATATATACCTTCTTACGTGCGTCTTTCTTACACACTTGTTAGTGTCAGCCTATCATTGGCTGATGCCAGATCACATGGGCAGAGGTTGGAAATCACGTGAACAGCCGTGATGCAGCCGTTATAAGTACAACCCGTACAGGTTTAACTATGGTTTTCCAGTGGATTAAACCATGATTTTACCATCTTGGGGCTTTGAGAAATTAGCCTTACCATGGCGCGGTCCCAGACCAGGCTTCGTGGGCAAAAATCAATGGTCAGATCACACCTGGTAACAGTGACCAGACTTCACCAGACCAACTCTGCTGCCACCACCACGGGGATGGGACGGCTCTGCTGAAATGACAGGCGTAAGCAGGACAAGTAGGGGGGTTACAGATATAACTCCTTGAGCAGCCGTCTCATCGTGTCACGCCCGGAGGTTGGCAGATAAAGTGAAGGCTCATCCAAGTGGGAAATGCTTGAAGCGGGAGCAAACTTGTTGCAGTAGTCCCAGGAAGCGTTCAAATCTGGGAGTACATCACAAGGGGGTCCTATAACCTTTATACCTTTGAAGAGTTCAAATAGTTTTTCTACTCCCAGAGCCCGGCCATGGGTCAGGCTCGTCTGGTGTGAGGATGGATTACATGCATCACAGGATTAATTATTTTTACGCTGGCAAAAGATTGCCTGGCTCATTGACAGCTCCGACAGGAAGTACTAGAAAGTCCAGTGTTGAAAGTGATCTTGATGGGCGTAAAACAAACTCATGAGGGCTTATTTGTATCTTTGCCGGGAAGCCATAGTGACACTAACCTGTAATATACCCGTGACGTGTTACGAGAGTTTTGCTCCTCTCACGGCAAGTTTGTGGTCAGCAGACCAGGCAAGCACCAGACCAGGCTGGCCCAAGGGAGTAAAAAAAAAACATCTCGGAATTCATCAGAGGTATGTCAAAGGTAAAGGCAGCAGTAGGACTAGCTGAATCCAGCCTATCTGAATCACTAGTTTTTGTAGTGCCCCTCCACTACCACACCAACGGAGAACTGTAGACAGTAGTGAGACTACATTTCACCCTGTGCAGAACCATGGAATCTTGACAAAGCTCTACACAGAGCGAAACGTTGTGCCAAAGCTGGTTCTACACCGAGTGTTTTTATCTCTCAGCCTGAAACTTTAAGCTGTAAGTCCGTAGACTGTGTTCACCCTCTTCCTCGTTACGCAATCAGCTGACTGGCCTGTGATTTACTCGTGACTTGTTTCGAGAGTTCTCCTACTCTCGCCGTCCGGCCTGGGGCCAGGCCTCCCCGTTAACCCGCCTGGACAACTTGGCTGTTGCTGCTGGCGGCCCTGAATGGCACCGTCCGTCTACATTCCACAACAGACAAATTATAGAAATACTTATCGCACTGTAACGTCTATAAGTTTAACTCTCAAGAGACTGGACCAGGAGCTGAGCTTTGATCCCAACACACACACACACACACACACACACACACACACACACACACACACATTGGATCTTTTTTACACTATCTCTCTCTCATAAATGTCAGAGAATAACAATTTGAGTAGCGAGAGAAAATAAATTCACAAAAACCTTCACGGATATCTTAGGGTGAACACCGATATCCAATTATATTTACACCAGAATTTTAAATAAACTTTCCCGATAATTCGACCCAGATCATCGATAATTAAAAAAAATCCATGCTAAAAAACACTAATAATTCTAAAATAATTAAACGGAAATGAATCATAATTACAAAAAATAATTACCCGAAAGTACGTGCAATTACGGAGTAATTATCAAGGCCATATTACCACAAATATAATTATAAATAATCGAATCTAAATTATCTGCATTGTAAATCCATATCTTCGTAAAAAATGTAGACCGCGATAGAGGAAGAAATTATTATTAGTATTAAGTATTATTATTTTTATTATTATTATTATTATTATTATTTTAAACACGCGTTGGGCAATCAAGATAATCTGGGACAGACCTGTTGTATACCTGTGACCTATTTCAAGAGTTCTTCACACTGGCCCGGGGGTCGTCGGGCGGCGGAAGTAGGAAAACTCTAGAATCCCATCAGA
>WNWK01002652.1:70000-200482 GCA_009830355.1 Cherax destructor
CGCCCCTACTTTTCACTGGGGGTATGTTGCATCGCTTGGCTTGTCTTTTGCTTTCGTAGGGAGTGATTTCTGTGTGCAGATTAGAAACCAGTCCCTCCAGAATCTTCCAGGTGTAGATTATGATACATCTCTCTCGCCTGCGCTCCAGTGAGTACAAGTCAAGTGCTTTGAGGCGTTCCCAGCAGTATGGGTCGAACCAGGAAAAAAAAATATAGTCTTTAAAAAAAACTCAGTACCTGCTGGAATGTCATCCTGCGTAAGAAAACTTCAGTACCTGGAGTTACTTCCGGAAGTCGCCGCCCCCGCGGCCCGGTCGCAGATCAGGCCTTTTGGTTGCTATCTTGATCGACCAAGTTGGTAAAGTCCATCGAAGACAGCTAGGGATTTGTTGGTAATCCCCCTCGTGCATGAAGAAAGGGTAGAAGAGTCGTGGTCCCTTAACACTTATCCAGTTCTCAATGTACTCATCACTCCCTGGTTTTCATTGAAGGTATCCTGCACAGTCTGCCAAGCTTCGTGTGTCTATTGGTAGTTTCGTGGTGCAGGTTTGAGACTAATCCCTCCAGTATTTTTCAGGTGCAAATTGTACATCTTTCTTGCCTGCGTTCTAAGGAGTACAATTGTAGGAACTTCAAGCGTTCCCTGTAATTTAGGAGGTTGACTTGAGTTTGTACGAACTGTGAAGGTTCTCTGTACATTTTGCAGCTCAGAAATATCGTCTGCCTTGAAGATGGCCTTTAGTACATAGCATTATTCCAGAGAGAACGAGTGACCTGAAGGGTATCATTGGCCTGGCTTAGGTATCAGTGTACTTAAAGATAATTTAAAAAAAAACGTAACTCCCAACTCAGGCTGACACGTCATTACCTCGAATGCAACTCATCCTATGGGATGTTTCTACCCTGTAACCCTCAGGAAAAAATAAGGAAGCCGCATACCGTGTGCAATTCCCAGGTTTGAATCTTAATGACGTACTGACGATGATATTGAAGACTGTGCAGGTCATCGTACAACCTCTCGTTCCGTTAAAAGCTTTAGAAATGAAGATTCAAAATGAAATGTTATCCCGACAAAGGTTGTTCTGTAACGTGTGTGTGTCTCTTAAGAAAATAAACATTCAACCCCAGCAAAGTCCTTTGAAGCCTCTCCTTTCCCTACACCTACTGGAGACCGCTGCCACCAGTCAGGCTGACCGCCTCCAGCATCAACACAACAATATCACTTTGAACTTGTATTCGCGCTCGACGAACTTACCAATTCTTCGACAAAATAATGATAATGGTGACATCAATGACACTGACGACGATCGCGACATTGATGACGCAGAAGCGGGGACAATAACTGCGCCTTGAACCTCAAATACTCTCAGACCGCAAACGTCCCTGTTACAACGAATTCAGAAACCACAACGACCATTTTTACCAGGAAGCATCGGTCCCCTGAGCCACTTTTAAGGTCTACCAAAGCCATAAAACTAAAACTAGGCGCTTAATGCACTGAAATAGAAGACTTGTACGCAATTATCAAGTTAGGCCTATAACTGACAAAGAGATCTTGGGTCCTACCGTTACAAGCACAGACCAGATAACATCTCGTGATTGTATACGCCACGGGAATTGAAGGCGAGGCAGGAGGTAAATAGGTAAAACAAAATTTAATTATATCAATGGTATACAATACCAACTAGTACATGGGCAAGACGTGTGCAACAGCTTTACCAGTGAAACGTCGCAACTTTTCGACAATAAAGATAACCAACATTATATAATTTACATTTTTTGCACCCTAGGCATACAATGTCAGTCGTAAGAACACACTCAATTAAAGCTCCGGTTGAGCTACCGGTGCTTCGCAAGTGTTTAATTTGTATACCTTGTGTGACGTGCAGTAGGCCAACTGGACAGTGCTAGACGGGTCTTACAACCAGCCACACCCACACACAAAGCACGGAAAAACTAGCTTATGTAACATAATAGCTACGTGTAATACAACAATAATATACAAATGAGAAGCATCAATACTCGAGGCTCACATTTGGACACGAAGAAAATTAGGCTTATTGCTACCTACAAGGTCATACCTGTAGGGGTATGACTGGAGGGTGTTCCGAGGGGTCAACGCCCCCTCGGCCCGGTGCATGATCAGGCCTCATACCTAACTTGTCCCCCCACTACGTAACTATCTGTAGACTAAGAGGTGGAAACACGATTTTTGTTCCTAATTGTTAATACAATCTAATCTAAGGTTCTGGGGATTATCTTCCGCAGGGTCCTGTCTCAGACCAGGCCTACTAGGTTGGGGGAGCGCTAAACCCGTAGGGATTATACAGGGACTGTGGGAGAGGGAGGGATGGAAGGCATTCAGGCTTAACTCTGGGAATTGAACATAGATCCAATTCCCTAGATCAAGAGCTCCTCACCAGCATCAAGGAACTTATCTCCCTTCAAGGGGGCTCCTAGGTTGGAAAGGAAATACCTCCGGATATCTTTTTTTATATAAATCAATTTTTACAGGCTAAGAGCTGTTATCTTACCTCAGCTCTCTTCAACGCCCAGTCCTATCTAAGAAATACTACCCTTTCCCAGGAAGCCACCCACAATCTACTAACACCCAGGTACCTACTTACTGCTAGGTGACCAGTGTAAACAGGCGTAAGAAAACATGCTGTGTTTCTACCCATGCCGGGGATCGAACGACGGACACTCAGTATGTGAGCTGTTAAACACACAAGAAAAATAAATTATATGTATAGTGAATGTAGGTACTAATGTACAAGATTTACCTGTCAGTATGATCAGGAATCCTACCAGAACGCAGAATCTTACCAGAACGCAGAATCCTACCAGAATGCAGAATCCTACCAGAATGCAGAATCCTACCAGAATGCAGAATCCTACCAGAATGCAGAATCCTACCAGAACGCAGAATCCTACCAGAATGCAGAATCCTACCAGAACGCAGAATCCTACCAGAATGCAGAATCCTACCAGAACGCAGAATCCTACCAGAGTGCAGAATCCTACCAGAACGCAGAATCCTACCAGAGTGCAGAATCATACAAGAATGCAGAATCCTACCAGAACGGAGAATCCTACCAGAATGCAGAATCCTACCAGAACGCAGAATCCTAGCAGAGTGCAGAATCCTACCAGAACACAGAATCCTACCAGAACGCAGAATCCTACCAGAACGCAGAATCCTACCAGAATGCAGAACCACTGAACAGGTGTAACTCGGTAAACAGGAGAGTAGTACCTACCTGGGTGATTGCTGTCTACCAACCTAATGCCTAATTCTGGCTGACAGATCTCATCACTTGACGCAGGATAGCCATCCAACGTGGTGAAGTACAAACTGGAGAAATATAGCTTGCTTTCGTTTCCCCATGTTTCTTTCAGAGAGTTGGGTAGCTACTCCTGGTGTAACCAATTTCGTAAAACATATGTTAGATTTATACAGTCATCCCCCCCCCCTAGGCTGGAATATTGCTGCACACTAACGGCACCTTTCAAGGCGGGTGAAATTGCTGACCTTGAAAATGTGCAGAGAACCTTCACCGAACGCATAAGTGCGATAAACCACCTCAACTACTGGGAACGCTTGAAGTTCCTAAACCTGTACTCTCTAGAACGCAGGCGGGAGAGAGGCATTATTATATACACATGTAAAATTCTCGAGGGCTTAGTACCAAACTTGCACACAAAAATCACTCCCTACGAAAGCAAAAGACTCGGCAGGCGATGTAACATCCCCCCAATGAAGAGCAGGGGTGCCACTAGCACGTTGAGGGACAACACAATAAGTGTCAGGGGCCCAAGATTGTTCAACTGCCTCCCAGCATACATCAGGGGGATTACCAACAAACCCCTGGCTGTCTTCAAGCAGGCACTGGACAGGCACCTCAAGTCGGTACCTGATCAGCCGGGCTGTGGTTCGTACGTTGGACTGCGTGTGGCCAGCAGTAACAGCCTGGTTGATCAGGCTCTGGTCCAACAGGAGGCCTGGTCACAGACCGGGCCGCGGGGGCGTTGACCCCTGGAATTCTCTCCAGGTAGACTCCAGGTATCTATCAACTTCAATTTAAGCTTCTTACTCCTGCACAGATTTCTCGTCCGTTCTCGCAGGGCACGACCCCCCCCCCATCAACACCAATCTAGGTCTACTCATAGCTTCTTACGGTTCCTCGCAGGGCACGAGGCCCCCCTTCCCATCAGAACCAATCTGTTGTAGGCCTACAACACCAATTTAGGCTTACTCAACACCGATTTAAGCCTACTCATCCACGCTCGCTCGCTCACTCAGTAGGTGAAAAACATCCCCCTCTCTCTCTCTCTCTCTCCTCCATACAACTCTCGCCTTTGAAGTTTAATATCATTCACATGCACCCCTCCCCTCCCTCCCTCCTTCAAACCTCCACTTCCAATACCCTCCTCCACCACCTCTCCATCTCCTCCCCCTCCCTCCTTCAAACCTCCACTTCCAATACCCTCCTCCACCACCTCTCCATCTCTCGCTCGCTATCCCATTTCAATTTGTCGTTGCTCTCATTCTTGGAAAGGAAAATTAACTATTTTCAAAGAGCTTACAAACTGCTACAAATACAGTAGTTATAAAAGGAACAAGGCATTTGGAAAGCCGCTAATTATTCAATGGCTTTTCTCTTCCTCGTCAGCCTTCTCCTTAGCAATCACACACACTCCCTCTCCCTCAGATCTCTCTCTCTTGGACTACCCTCTGACCTTTTCCTCGTCTCTTCTTTAGATCTCTCCCTTTCTCTCTCTCCTATCTTCTCTCCCTTTCTCTCTCTCATATCTTCTCTCCTTCCCTCCCCACCACCTCTACCACCCCGTTCCCTTTTTTTTTCCTGTCACCTTACAACTCTCTTTCCCTTCCCTCTTCCTGCTGCTGCTGCTGCGGCTGCTGCTGCTGCTGCTGCTGCTGCTCCTGCTGCTGCTGCTCCTGCGAGAAGTACAACAGTCCGCCAGATCCCAGGTGGACGAATTTCACAAACAAGTGTTGGAAGGTGCGGGGCAGGAACGAGTGAGATTCGTAGAGCTGGAGTGAGGTAGAGAGAGGAAGGAAAGAAATGGAGTGTGTGGAGTGGGAGGGGTATCACACCATCACCCCCCACCACAACCACCGTCGTCACCATTCTGTTAACGGTTTGTCCGCCCAAATTCGTCCTTTTTGCCTTTCAGTCCTGGCCAAAGATCCAGCCAGAGCCACTACATCCTCTTATATATCCACTATATTCTATGATGCAATAATCGCAAGCGAGTGATAACAGATGCAAAACAACTACAGAATGGGAGAGTTGAATGACATCTCTAGTCCTCTTCCTCTGCAGGATGTCTCTCAGGCACACCTGCCTGGGCTTTCTCTATTTCCGTTTCGCTATTGCAAGCTATGAAAATGTTGATGGCATTACGAAAGGCCTAGAGCTACCATTCAACTCCCCCACCCTGTGGTTGTTTTTCATACTATTCTGTATAACTGAAGTGTAAAGCAGTAGTAGTAGTAGTAGTAACAGCCCACTGATTGTACATGTCAGGTCACTAAATAACAGTCCACTGATTGTACATGTCAGGTCACTAAATAACAGTCCACTGATTGTACATGTCAGGTCACTAAATAACAGTCCACTGACTGTACATGTCAGGTCATATCTCTGCAATACAAGACTTCAGTTGCTTTATTACTTTCGCTGTTCCTTGATAATGTGAGAAATCACGGAGGGAACCTGAGCGTCGTCATCCTGGATTCCTTCCGAGCGCGACTTTCTCACGAATTGTTCCAGCCACGGTATTGTGATAATAATGATAATAATAATAATAATAATAATAATAATAATATAATAATAATAATAATATATCTTTATTTACCACAAGTACATGTTATACAGGCCTAGCTGACATCAATGACACTACTATATAGAAAGCCCCTTGTTATGCAGAACATTTCGGGCAAATTAGGTCCTTGTCCCAGGATGCGACCCACACGGGTCGACTAACTCCTTAGGTACCCATTTTACTGATGTGTGAACATAGACAACTGGTGTAAAGAAACACGCCCAATGTTTCTACCCGCGCTGGGAATCGAACGCAGACCCTCGCCGTGTGAAGCGAGAGCTTTAGCGATCAGGCCACGGGGCACCGTGGTTTCATTACATACCCGCAGGCCGACCCCCCATCCCTTGTGCATCCCGTCTACCCTACATTTCCCTATCTGTCCAACTCCCTCTCCGCACCTCTCTCCTGTGTCAGTGAGTGGGTGTTACCCCATGAGCCGCACATCAATGAGGGCCATGTGTAGCAGACGGGAAGTGACATGTGACACCCACCCTCCCCATTATTACCCATGAGCACACGCTCTTCCTAAACGAGACGACTTGACCGGGATGAGTAACCCAGGAAAACCCAAGAAACCCCCATCAGGGTGGCTTATTTCTTTTGTAGTCCCATTTTAAAGTCCTCCCCAGGATGCGACCTCTTAGGTATTCTCCTAGGAATTTACTGCTAGTAAGCGCAGCAGGTGTTAGGAGACTAGCTTATACATCTCGCCTCTAACGGGTATCGAACCAAATGCTTCCCCTTGTGAGCCGTCTTGCAATTTATTATTACCTGGAGGGCATTCCGGGGATCAACGTCCCCAAGGCCCGGTCTATGACCAGGCCTCCTGGTGGATCAGGGCCTGATCAACGAGGCTGTTACTGCTGGCTGCACGTAGTCCAACATACGAACCACAGCCCGGCTGATCTGGCACTGACTTTAGGTATCTGCCCAGCTCCCTCGTGAAGACAACCAGGGGTCTACTAGTAATGCCCCTTATGTTTGGTGGGAGGCCGTTGAACAGTCTTGGGCCCAGGACACTTATTGTGTTTTCTCTTAGTTTACCAGTGGCGGGGCGCCACTGGGGGTACGTTGCATCGCCTGCCAAGTCTTTTGCTTTCGTATGGAGTGATTTATGTGTGCATATTAGGTACCAGTCCCTCCAGAATCTTCCAGGTGTAGATTATGATATATCTCTCTCGCCTGCGCTCCAGTGAATATAAGTCTAGTGCTTCCAGGCGTTCCCAGTGGTTAAGGTGTTTGATGGAACTTATACGTGCAGTAAAGGTTCTCTGTACATTCTCTAGATCTGCAATTTCACCTGCCTTGAATGGGGATGTTAATGTACAGCAGTATTCTAGCTTAGAGAGAACAAGTGATTTAAAATGAATCATTGGCTTAGCATCTATTGTCTTGAATGTTCTCGTTATCCATCCTATTATTATTATTATTAATGGAGTAGGGTTAAGCTTGTAGTTATACAGCGCCTGAGGAGAGGTAATCAAGAATAGTAGCTTCAGTGCCTTGAATCAAGATTCCTTCTCCAGCATCATGGTACCCTCCAAGACGTTTTATTAGCTCAGTATGAGGCGTCGATACATCGGAATTCCCTGGGTTTGTGTCTTGGTTTCCCCTCCCCGTGGTTTTATATATTATATATACATACACACACAATTATATACATACACACATATATATATATATATATATATATATATATATATATATATATATATATATATATATATATATATATATATATATATATATATATATATATATATATATATATAGCTAGTGAAGGGGAGGGGGGATAAAATGGAGACGTACATCGCGTCTATACATGTACGTGAGGGTCCTCTGATAAATTAACGTATTCAGCTGTGTGATGGAATATGAGAGGAAAACGGGTTTTTTCCCCACTATGTAACTAGCTCTGCCCGAGGCCCAGACTTGTGTAACTCCGGGTTCATCAAGAACTGCAAGAAACCATTTCGCATGCCTTAGGGAGCCCATCCTTTTCCTATTCTTCAAATCTGATTAGACAAATATGTAAACAATAGCACAGTGTCTTCCTTTGCAGACGATACTAGAATCTGTGTAAGTGTTATCAATTGGGGACACGATAAATTTCCAAGCGGGTAAAAACTTGAGGAAATAATAGGACAGTACACAAATTCTAACCACACAATAGAGCGAAAAACTAAATAGTACTTGGAAAAGATGTCAGAGGATCTCACCTTCAAGGATCCCAACAGCATCATTATCACTTAGTCGAGGAAAATGATAGGATAATGAGAAGTTTTACAACAAGGGATATCATGCCAATGATGATCCTCTATATGTCACACTCTCTAGGCTGGAATACTGCTGTACACTTAACAGCCCCATTCAAGGCAGGTGGAAGTACAGCTGTAGAGAATGTACAGAGAACCTTACTTACGGGTAAAGTTTGAAGTGTGTGTAAGGAACATCAGTACCTGCTGGAAGTGGTCAGGTGTTGGGGAAAAGGTATCAGTGTACCTCGTGTTAAAAAAAAAAGAACCTAGCTTCCTTTCCCACCTTTTCTTTCTCTACATCCCCGCATTTCATCCTTCTCTCCTAATACAATTAGTTATCCCGTGGTATGGTTTGTTTGCAATAGTGTCATTACGATTTCGTGAGTCTAGTTATCCCATCTCTGGCTAATCTCCTTTCCCTCCTACTAGCTTTCTTTCTCATCACATTAAAACGTAACTCGTTCTATTGCTACAGCGACCAGTACACCCTCCCCACCATCACAACACCCCCACCATCACAACACTTCCCACATCACAACACCCCCACCATCACAACACTTCCCACATCACTGGTGGTGGTGGCGGCGGCGGCGACAGCGGGGAAGTTGGGAGGCTTCTGAGATTTTACCAACCTTTACGGGTCTTCTACATTTTAGGGGCCCCTGTTCACCCCTAGGGTCCCTACTCCAACCCCTCCCACCCATGGCCCCCATCCCCAGTCCCTCTACATTCTCAAATTGAACTTTAATAACCAGGCGAACACAATGGGGCTGACCAGGCCTATTCTATCAGCTGGGCTGAGAAAGCTGCTACCGTGAAGACCCAAGCCCTGGTCCCCCAGGAGCTAGGAACTTCACGAGCTTCCTAGCAGCTTACTTTCTCGGTCTATATTCTTTTTTAAAACATCCGCTTTTTTTTTTTTGACGTGGTGCTCAACGTCAGTTTCAGAACGCTTCCATTTTCTCAAATGCGGTTATTTCCAAAATTCTTATGTGCTTGATAATCAACTTGGAATATAGACCTATTCAATATGTCAAGGATCTTATTAATGAAAATACGATAAGATTGCAGACTAATATGTCTGCTATCTTATCCTAAAAATTTGCTTGTAGTACTCGACTCTTTCTGGGGAAAAGTTCCTAGGCCATTTGTGTATCCATTTGTTAGGCTACCGTGCTACTTCCACAGGATGTACTTAGGATGCACAAACTAGCCGCTTCGGCAGGACCAGGCTGTTGCTGCTGGCGGCCAGCAGTTTCCACACACTCAACCGCCTCACACTGCTATTAACTGAAGCCTTCAAGGCTGACCTGGATCGACTAAACCTCTCTCCCCATTCTCACTTCCTTATTCTTTCTCCTCCTCCAACAGCTAGCCGAAACATCATCACCTGTGACTCCTTTAGTCTAAAAGATGGCACGAACTCTCGAGATAACCAAGAACCAAGCCACCTGCAGGTTATAATTCAATGGATAGGTCTTACAGGGCAGGTTAGGTATATCTAAGAGTATTAACATTACAAGGTATACAACCTACCTGGAGGGTATTCCGGGGATTAACACCCCCGACGGCCCGGTCCATGACCAAGCCTCCTGGTAGATCAGGGCCTGATCAACGAGGCTGTTACTGCTGGCCGCACGTAGTCCAACGTACGAACCACAGCCCGGCTGATCCGGCACTGACTTTAGGTATCTGTCCAGCTCCCTCTTGAAGACAACCAGGGGGTTATTGGTAATTTCCCTTATGGCTGGTGGGAGGCTGTTGAACAGTCTTGGGCCCCGGACACTTGTGTTTTTTCTTAGTGTACTAATGGCGCTCCTACATATCCCCGCTGGGGGTATGTAGACTTGGCAGGCAATGCAACATATCCCCGCTGGGGGTATGTTGCATTGCCTGCCAAGTCTTTTTGTGTGCAGATTAGGAACTAGTCCCTCCAGGATCTTCCAGGTGTAGGTTATGACGCAACTCTCGCCTGCACTCCAGTGAGTACAAGTCAAGTGCTTCCAAGCGTTCCCAGTAGTTAAGGTGTTTGATGGAACTTGGGTTTTGAATATACTGCGAGCATTCCCCACAAAAGTTTTGACGTTAATTAAGTAGAGCGGGCAGAAATACGCGAAATACACACCTGCTCTATTTGGTGAACTGGTCCTGGCAGGAGTGAAGCTCCTAGCAACCAAAACGGTAAACAAGTCCTAACAGCGCTGATGGATTCCCAGTATCGAGTCGTAACAGCCCTAATAGTGTGAAGGAGAGTAATGCAGAGAGGGAAGAATGTGGATGGTTGAACGAGCGGAAAACCACAACCGACCAGAGGAAAGGTGAGAAGGAAATGGAGGGGGTAGAAGGAAAATAAGGGGTAGAGGGGGAGGGAAAGGAAGAGAGGAGGAGGGAGAGGAGGAGGGAGAGGGAGAGAGCAGTCTGTACAAGGTCCAACGTGAAACATGAATGTAAAGGACATGAAAGAAGGGAGGGTGAGTGGAGGGGAAACTAAGTGGGGAGGGATGAGAGGGGGAAGGATGAGCGGAATGAGGGAAAAATAATGAAACTGAGAATGAGGATGAGAAAAGTGAAAATGGAATTGAAAGGACCTACTGAGAAAGCCTAAACGTAAATGAGAAAGCATAGACGTATTAAGAGCCTGGGCATAATATATCACATTTCAGGCTATAGCAAAATCACTAGGTTAGGTTTGTCAGGAAACCGGACAAGCGTGTCCTGACGCGGGTCATAAGTCATATGATGACCCGAAGTCTTCCACTACCCCCAAACCCCCTAAAAATTATGGTTATGATTATAACCCTTTTTTTATATAAATGGAGTAAATAATATACAATATTTTTAATCTGTGCCGTCAAGAAGAGTCTAGAAATATATTATTTATTACTAGTATTATTATTATGGGAAATCAATATATGTATGTCGTACGGCGCCTGGAGAGCGGAGGGTAATCAGGTTCAATCCATGGAAAGGATAACTCCAATTCCGTGGATCAAGAGATCTTTGGCATCAAGGCACCTTACCTGAGGAGCGGCTGTGGCTGAACCTCATTCCTTCGCTACAAAACTTCAATTTGCCTAGAAAAAAAATATTAATTTCAAGACGATAATTGGAGCCCCAAGCTCACGGAGGTCAGTGAAGAGACAGGTGCCAAGAGAGCTTTGCAATAACGTTAGAGCTGTTTGTGCAGCTTTATCACATCAAGGGAAGCTTGATCTTCACCTGTCCTGTCTACGTTACTGTACGCTGATGTACCCAGTCTGGTCAGGGATTGCGACGCTTATTTCCGGAAAATGCTGAAACCATTCTGAAAACGTCTTTATCAGGTTAAATCAACAAATGGAAGAATGGGGAAGCTGTTACAGTAACTAAAAACTATACCGTATTTCATAACGTTTAAGAGTGTTTCTAAGGCTTGAATTCAACACGAGTTGGAAGTGTAATTCCAATTTAGAACAGTGGGCGCAGTGTAGCCTCTCCGGGTAAACATCTCAAGGAGTGTACCCAGAGGAACACCATCTCTCCCAAAACTATCTTTCTCTGTCGACCCTTTCTCTACCCTTCTTTGGCTTCCTCTACCTCGTTTCACTGCTTCTTTCTATTCCTCCGTTTACTGCATATTTTGATCCTTTCATTGCCACTTTATATTAATCCTTTCACTGCCTTATTTTACTGTCGCTTTCTCTTCCTCCTTTTACTTTAAGTTTTCATTTCTCCACATTCTTCTATTCCTGACTCTCTGTCTCACCTTTCTCAAGGGCAATTTCTCTTCATTCTTAAATTTCCCTACATTCTTCCTCTTCCCTGCTCTTTGCTCTTTTGTTCCCCTCCCCCCGTCTCTCTCTCCCCTTTCCCACCACCACCCATTCTTATCCTTTTCCTACCACCAGCCCCCTTCCCCCCTCTTTATTCTCCTCCACACGACATACTCACCATCCACTCTTCCTGGAACAAAAAAATCCTGCCGAGAACCCGAGGAAGAATTTCCATTAATTCGAAACCTCAAGTTGCGCAGTTAAATGAACTCTGAGCACTATAAGCTCACTTTGAGATCACACTTAAACACTTTACACGACTCACTCAAGGCTCCTCCCTCCTCCCACCATCTGCAGGAGGCGGCGGCGGCTCAGAGAGACAAAATGTTCTGTCAGGTCAACCAGGCTGTGATGGATATGTGGGTCAGCGGGCCACCAGCAGCAACAGACTGGTTGGCCAGGAAAGAATCCGACGAGCCTGGCCTATGGCCGGGCTCCAGGAGTAGAAAAACTCTCGAAACTCGTCAAAGATAAAGAAAGGTATTGCCATTTAAGTCTTGGTTGTACTACTGTTCCTATCTTATATTCGCGTTTCTCTTTCTCCTCCCTCCCATATATGATTCCGTGTGTGTGTGTGTGTGTGTGTGTACTCACCTAGTTGTACTCACCTAATTGTGGTTGCAGGGGTCGAGACTCAGCTCCTGGCCCCGCCTCTTCGCTGTCCGCTACTGGGTCTCTGCTCTCCCTGCTCCATGAGCTTTATCATACCTCGTCTTAAAACTATGTATGGTTCCTGCCTCCACTATATCTTTCTCTAGACTATTCCACTTCCTGACTACTCTGTGGCTGAAGAAATGCTTCCTAACATCCCTTTGACTCATCTGAGTCTTCAGCTTCCAGTTGTGTCCCCTTGTTTCTGTGTTCCCTCCCTGGAACATCCTGTCACTGTCTACCTTGTCGATTCCCCGCAGTATTTTGTATGTCGTTATCATGTCTCCTCTGACCCTTCTTTCCTCCAGTGTTGTTAGTCCTATTTCCCTCAACCTTTCTTCATAGGACAGATCCCTCAGTTGTGGAACTAACATTGCCGCAAACCTTTGCACTTTCTCTAGTTTCTTTACGTGCTTGACCAGGTGTGGGTTCCAGACTGGTGCTGCATATTCTAGTATGGGCCTGACGTACACGGTGTACAGTGTCTTGAACGATTCCTTGTTAAGGTAACGGAACGCTAATCTTAGGTTTGCCAGTCGCCCATATGCTGCCGCAGTTATCTGGTTGATGTGTGTGTGTGTGTGTGTGTGTGTGTGTGTGTGTGTGTGTGTAAAAACAAGAAAAATGTTAATGAGAGGGAGACAACTCTGAATAATCAGAGTTTATTTATTTTGAACGTCAAGTGAGGGCCTCATCAGCAGAAACAAGTGTCAAGGTCAAAGAGAAGCACAAGTGTCAAATATGTGAATGAACCATCACTGGCTTTCCATCTGTTCACTTCAATTATATCATTCCTCCCCTCCTCAAATTCAATGCCTTTCTAGAGTGCAAGTTTGATTTGATGCTTTCAATCTATTTTTTGTTGAAAAAACTCTAGATACAGGGAAATAACTATCCTCTTTTAAAATATCTAACCAGGACAGAGCTCTCAGCACTGAATTGAAGTCGGACAAGCTTAAAATTTACAAAGGATATAGGAAAGCACTGGTTTGGCAATAGAGTTGTGGATAAGTGGAACGAATTCGAGTCCAAAATTGCAGCGAGAACTCTGGGTAGCTTTAAGAACAGGTGGGACAGGTATAAGACTGGGTGTAAGATACACACAACATCAGCCAGTAGGACTGTAGCTATGTTCACCAGGGCATTTATGCTCCTCTTGTGATGGAGTGATCAGAGCTGAGCTGCATAACCTATACCAGGGTGTGCCGACGGTGACGCTGGGAGCCTCTTAAATTAACGTTTACTTCAGGCAATGCAGTCAGGGCAGTAGAATCACTGAAACCGGTTGCAGGAATGCATTAAAATGAGGAGAGGCTGAAGGAGAAGATAGGAAGGCTGGAGCAGTCAGTTTAAGCGTACCTTACCGCCAATCCCCACCCCATGCCCTCCTCCTAGACTCTCTTAATCTGCCCACCACCCGACAACACCATTTGTTAAACCCACCGGCAAATAGGCAGACGGGTAGGCAGGCAGGCAAGAAAAATGGTAGGGGGACGAGGACTTAGGTAGTTGGTTTAGCAAGCAGAAACGTTTCAGAGGGGACAATTATCCACGTAGATATTTAGGTAGGTAGTTCATATGGGCGAGTAGGTAGGACAATTGTACAGGTACATGGGGACAAGCACTTGAGTAGACAGGTGAGTGGATAGGTAGGCAAGAAAGCAAATTGCCCAATAACCACAAAGGCAGGACAAAAAAAATAGGCAAGGATAAGCAGACAAGCTAACGGACAGACTGTCAGAGAGACAGGTAAACAATGAAAAAAAAAATAGGCTGGTCTACCACCAGAGTAACGAGGTGCTGGCTAGTATATTTTTTTCCTGAGCAACGTTTCTCCTCTACTAAAGGTTTGATAACTTAGTATCCGTTAAGACTGACAAATCCTTGGATATATATTTTTCTCCCTATTCCAGAGAATACCTCACGACTGAGAAGACTTATCCAGAAACTTATGATGTAGATGAAGTATCAGTACTGATGTTTCATCTCACGTGAATACGCACTTGTTCAAGCTTTCAAAAGTGCTTCACTAGGATGGGGAGGTTACACGCCATATATGACACATACACTAGTATGTGAAGTCTAATCCAAGATAATAATTTAGAGCTTTGTTCATAAAGTATGTCAGCCCCTTATACTGAGGAAAAGAAATAAACCTGATAACCTTGGAAAAGATAGCAGAGATAGTATTCAGTGTTGACAGCTCTTCAGGACAGGAAAGTGATTTGAGCTGAAGCCTATTAGTTACGGCCCGTACCGAGCCAATAAAGCACTTAAATTACTGGAGACACCTCAAGTCCTAAATGTGTACTCGCTGGAAAGGAGAGATCATGGAAATTGCCTGAGGGTATCAGCCCAGATCTGCACACTGCCAAAATGACATGAGATATGGAATAGCGCGGAGAATAAACCCAGAGAAAGGCAGGGGCGCCGTGGGCACAATAAGAGAATATTATATCAACATTCATGGTCCCAGAGTGTTTAACATCTCACCAGAAGATATCAGAAACACTGCTGGAACAAGTGTACAAGCCTTCAAGAGGAAAATCAACAAATACATCAGCCAAGTGCCTGATCAACTAGACTGTGCTGGGTATGTAGGCCAGCCAGCTGCCAGCAATACCATCCTGGTTGACCAGTCAAGCACCAGACAAGCCTGGCCCAGGGCCGGGCTCCTACAACAAGGTAGGTCAGATTAGGTAGAGCAATGAGGATATCGTCAAACACTCCTTTGAAGGTTCAACAGGTACATTAGCTTATATCAAAGGAATATCAAAAGATATAGGAGAGACATAGCTAAGATATATACACCAATATATGACCGATAGGGATGGTAGGAGGCAACGAGTTTCATGGAGGTAGTAGAAAGAACTTAGGGGAAAAATCCCATACACATGTTTAAAGAGAAGGTGCCATTGAACTCACAACGCAAGAAGAACCTTAATAGGTCGGGACCAAGAGCCAAAACATGAACCATGCAGAAAAATAATTCTGTAAACACAAACAGACGTTATGTAACAAAGGAATACTAAGAAATATTAAGCGCGCCGCAGGAGCCGGAATGCAATTTGTCATTCACAAACAACTAATACACAATTCTTTTTTGGGACCATCACAAAAGGCTACACAAGCAAACAAACGAGCCAGTTGACAAACCTGGAATGAAACCAGATAAATTTTTCGACCCTAACGCAAAAATTCACCCACAAAAAAAAAAAAAAAAAAAAAAAAGTCAAGCTTGTCATGGGGAATCGCCAGCCAACCACAAAAACTTCAACACTAAAACATTACCCAGTCAACACTCACTGCAAAATATTAATACCGATTATATATATATATATATATATATATATATATATATATATATATATATATATATATATATATATATATAATATATATATATATATATATAATATATATATATATATATATATAATATATATATATATAATATATATAAAATATAATATATATATATATATATATATATATATATATATATATATATATATATATATATATATATATATTATCTACAGGCGAAATTATTTACAAACATTATCTCTCAGTTCACAGCAGGATTCGAACCTGCAGACTTGGCATCAGAATACACAGTATCTGGAGTCTGGAAATGGGAAGCCGAGTTTGTAAGTTTCGAATCCTGCTGAAGAAAGAGATGTTTATAAATTAATATGTGTGTGTGTGTGTGTGTCGTGTCTAACAGGTAAAACTTGCGATTTTGGCTTAAATAGCAACGCTCTTCTTGCCGAATAAGGCAAGCGAAAATTTGAGTATGCATTAATTTCGCAAAAATCATTCTGAACCTAACGAAAACAATATATTTTGTGTTTGTTTATTAAATTATTGTAAACTTATCTACAATATGTTTAGTTGGATTAGGCTAAATTAAATTGCGCTTGTTATGATAAGGTTAGATAAGTTTTCTAAGATTCTTTTGGTACAAAATTATCAATTTTTACATTAACATAAATAAAAAAATATATCTTTAAAACAGTAGCCCTCACTTCTCACATCATAAAAATCTTTGAAAGAGTGATGAGACGGCAGATTACAAAGTTCATGGACCAGCACAACCAACATAACCCGAACCAGCATGGCTTTATAGCGGGTCGATCATGCCTGTCACAGCTGCTGAACCATTATGACAGAATTACGGAGGCATTGGAGGACGACCAAAACGCAGATGTGATTTACACAGATTTTGCAAAGGCGTTTGACAAATGCGATCATGGAGTGATAGCGCACAAAATGAGGGCCATAGGCATTACGGAGGAGAGAGAGATACATGATAATATATACATGGAAAGTACTTGAGGGCCTGGTCCCAAATCTGCACACTGCCATAACAACATACTGGAGTGAGAGATATGGGAGAAAGTGTAAAATAAACCCAGTGAGGAGCAGAGGTGCGGTGGGGACAATACGGGAGCACTGTATTAACATCCGGGGTCCCAGACTATTCAACATCTTACCAGAAGATATCCGAAACACGGCTGGAACCAGTGTAGAAGCCTTCAAGAGGAAACTGGACAAATATCTTCACCAGGTGCCAGATCAACCAGGCTGTGATGGATATGTGGGGCAGCGGGCCTCCAGCAGCAACAGCCTGGTTGACCAGGCAAGCACCAGACGAGCCTGGCCCATGGCCGGGCTCAGAGAGTAGATACTCTCGAAACTCTTCAAAGGTATATCAAAGGTATAAGAAGAAATTTTAAAAAATGACAATTTTAAACGAGTTCTTGCTAATATACCAGTTTTACCTATTCGGCACGACACAAATATATATATATATATATATATATATATATATATATATATATATATATATATTAAAATTATGGGGTCCCATAGCCTCGTAGTAAAGCGCCAATGAAAAAATAGTATATATATATATATATATATATATATATATATATATATGTAATAAACTGTATATTAAATAAAAATAGGCACAGGCGAGCGCGCACACATACACCTTTTATAAGCGTACCACCGTCAGTTAGATGGAGGACCGTAGCATGTCGGCCCAAATTGTGGCAGAGCTGGGTAGCTCGTACAACGAAATATCAAAAGTTAATTTAAAAGCGATGTGGGAAAAAAATAAGCCGAAGTACTCGAAAAATTATAGCGAAAGTTGGCAACAGCGGCCGCCAGCTGGTAGCGAGGAGGTACCTCTTGTTGTGACGCGCCTGGGATAACACTGGTGGTGGTGGGGAGAGAGCTAGCTCCCTCCCTGTGGTGGTGGGGAGAGAGCTAGCTCCCTCCCTGTGGTGGTGGGGAGAGAGCTAGCTCCCTCACTGTGGTGGTGGGGAGAGAGCTAGCTCCCTCACTGTGGTGGTGGGGAGAGAACTAGCTCCCTCACTGTGGTGGTGGGGAGAGAGCTAGCTCCCTCACTGTGGTGGTGGGGAGAGAGCTAGCTCCCTCACTGTGGTGGTGGGGAGAGAGCTAGCTCCCTCACTGTGGTGGTGGGGAAAGAGCTAGCTCCCTCACTGTGGTGGTGGGGAGAGAGCTAGCTCCCTCACTGTGGTGGTGGGGAGAGAGCTAGCTCCCTCACTGTGGTGGTGGGGAGAGAGCTACCTCCCTCACTGTGTGGTGGGGAGGGAGCTACCTCCCTCACTGTGTGGTGGGGAGGGAGCTACCTCTCTCACTGTGTGGAGAGCTAGTTCTCAGCTCTAGCTCTCTCACACCTGGTGCCGTGTGCTGGAGCTGGTGCTACAAATATAGATTAAACACATGGATGATGCACTGATAAAACGAATAGAAATAAATTTTAAGATATTGAGAGAGAGAGAGATGTATCTTAGATACGCTGTTGTAAGCATGTTTAAGCACAGGCACACATACGTACAATTATCATACAGTGTAAATTACCCAGGATAACCGAGAGAAAGAAGTTCAAAATATTAATATAAAAAGATTAATACAAAAAATTCTAACATATAAAAATATAATAATAATAATAAGCAATATTATTATTATTATTATTATTATTATTATTGACTGTCTCACAACTTACAAGTAACAATACCTTTGATGAGTTTCGAGTCTCTCTCTACTCCCGGAGCCCGGCCATGGGCCAGGCTCGTCTGAATACAATGTTCTTCTCTGTATGTCAAGCTCAAACGCTGCTTTAAAGATTGAACGAAATGAAGAAACCGATATGAAACAAGCAGCCAGCTACACAAGTCACTTACGTACATTACACACTACATGGCAACAGCGACTGACGCGGCGCGCTTCTACGAAATTTTTACGTCAACATTGGACTGTTTTTGTCTTTTACGTTCGGCTATTATTTGAAAAAGAAAATGAGAATACAAGTCTTCACGGGTAATACAAAAGATAATATTTTTTTAGTTGTGTTTGGCAGCTAAGTTTAATTAACCATCTTTTTACCGTGGTAGTGTGTGTGTGTGTGTGTGTGTGTGTGTGTGTGTGTGTGTGTGTGTGTGTGTGTGTGTGTGTGTGTGTGTGTGTGTGTGTGTGCGTCGATGGCTGGCTGGTATACCTGGTATACCTTTGATGAGTTTCGAGTCTTTCTACTCCCGGAGCCCGGCCATGGGCCAGGCTAGTCTGGTGCTAGCGTGGCCAACCAGGCTGTTGCGGCTGGAGGCCCGCTGCCCCACATCCACCACAGTTCCCCCAGTTACATTTCACATAGAAACAGCGGATTCATCAAGGCCACTCGTGACATAACTTGTCCAATAGCGAGACTTTCTAACATTAAATGATCACAAACCAAATATTTACTCTCTATGGAAACATTTTCTCAATACATTCTATAAATATTTAAAGACTTACATTTCATTATATTTTATATTATCATCCGTTAGATCAATCATAAATTCTCAACATGTCCTGAATGTAATGAAACAACCCACCAGGAAAGTAGTACATTTAAAAGGCAGATAGTACAAGACCAACAGCCCTTTGAAGAGTTTCGACAGTTTAACTACTCTCGGAGCCCGGCCATGGGCCAGGCTCGTTTCTCTGTAGACAGCCTTGGTGTAGACATACTACTATCTCGATTGATGACTGTTTACTATTATCTAGATTCCAGACCACTGAGACGGATAGTAGAACAAAAGAGAAGAGGACGGGGCCTAAGAGAAACTGGCGGATTTGTAAAGGGGGACAGAATGGCTCGAGAGAGGATTTGAAAGGGCCTTAAAAAAAAAAAGGTGAAGGATATGATGTAAATGGTTTTAAAAAACGACAAGTTGAAGAATGAGACATTTGTGCAACATCTGGGAATCTTTATTCGCCACTCAGTGGCGAAACGTTTCAACAATAAAAATTCCCAAATGTTACCCAACTGTCACATTCTTCAAAAGGTGAAGGAACAGGAGATACTGAATATTTAACCAGCTTGCAACCGAGTCATTTCAACTATGGGTGTTAATGTGTTGCCCTCCAGGTAGGTAGACATAATTATTCAAGACTGACATGCCGCCTTTTCACACCTGTATCCTCAAGCGAGACACTGATGCAGTAGTCTGCTCCATTGTATTCTCATTTTTTCCCCATGCTGTACGAATCTCCAAGTGGGACTGATGCAGTCTATCTTCCAACCTCACCCTCAAGTAAAACTGGTGTCTTCACTGATAGAAGAACAGAGCTCAGCAGTAGGCCTACTGCTCCGTGCTTGGTAACCATTTCCATTCCTGTGTTCTCAAGAACATAAGAAAGAAGGAACACTGCAGCAGGCCTACTGGCCCATGCGAGGCAGGTCCAAGAAGGCTCCTACCGGCTTAAGCCAATGCCCCAACCTAGTCAGGTCAGGTCACATTCACTTAAGGAAGGAGCACGGCATCTGACCTAGTAGCACAAGCTAGTCAGGTCAGAGATCACTAGCTTTATCAAGCCTTAATGTACGTAACTGGACTGAGTGATGACAGCTTGTGTTTATACTCTGTCCAGTTACGTACAATAGTGCTTGACAAAGCTACTGGTGAGCGAAATTTAGCCCTGCAATAAAGTATCCTAAACGTTGCGTACGTGTACATTACCTTAATTGACTGTCGATAGTTTCATAGCTACCTTTCATACTCTTAATTCTTGATATACGCAGGGGAGAGGGGGGAAGGCCACTACCTTCTTGGTGCATATTTAGAGGGCAATGCCTTCTTTATGCATATACAGAGGCCACCACACCTTGATACGTGTGTAGAGGACACTCGACTGCTATAAATCTCGAGTCGGAAAATAGTCCAATAAGCAACCTTTCATCACATAGGGTCTAGATGGAAGTTTTTGAGAGCACGAACAACTTTCACTGACTTACACACCACACCCTTATTAACTCAGGCTCCCGTTTAGACTTCACGACGAACTTTCTACTCGTATACACTCTCGTTTAGAGTCGTGAATACTCTAAACGACAGAGTGCGAGCTAAGCACTTCCATTTTTTTTCACCTTTTCAACACTAAACATGGCGGCCATCCCTAAACCTCCATAGACTATCAACGGCGACTAAAGGTAGAGACTTATTCATTTTTTGTATTCGCTCACATGCAGTGCTCACTGTGTGGATGAAATGTTGTTAGTAAGGGTTTCCACAGACTAAACGCATTTCTCTACCATCGTGTCGGTATCTCATATCATTAAATCATCCACAAAGTATCTATTTCCACCATTACCAGAATTCAATCATGGTGGCACCATGCTAGTGCCACCGACATGGAACGAACGCTTCCCGGCAGATCCATAGGCGCCAAAGCTGTGTGGTCTGGCTTTGTGTGGATAATATGCTTTATCCCTTGAAGGTGTGGATAGTATACTTTCTCCCTTGAAGGTGTGGATAGTATACTTTCTCCCTTGAAGGTGTGGATAGTATACTTTCTCCCTTGAAGGTGTGGATAGTATACTTTCTCCCTTGAAGGTGTGGATAGTATACTTTCTCCCTTGAAGGTGTGTAGGTATACCTTTTCTGGCCTTGAAATCTTTGCAAATAATTTCTGCTTGAAGTTGTAGGTTTGAGCCCACTGGACTTACCTGGAGTTTTCACATTCTTCACATTTTGAATGCATAAGATTCTAAGCTATGACTTTACTGGAGTTTTACATTGTTCCACTGAATCATCTGGTTTAACCCATTCACTCCAGGGCACAGCCCGTCCACTGGTACAGGACCGAGCTCCTCCGGGGTACTAGGGCCTGATCGATCAAGCCTCATGTTCTAGCCTGATCACCGCAGTCTCAAACGTATGCACCACAACCCGTTTCATCAGGAACTGATTTCAAAATATCCACACACACATACATATATTTATATATATATATATATATATATATATATATATATATATATATATATATATATATATATAGTACATTCCTGATTAGTAAACTGATCAATTAGCAAGAACTCATCTGAAATTAAGTCCTTTCTAAAATTTCTTATACGTTTAAAGAATATATATTTTACATTTATGTTAATGAAAAAAAATTATAATTTTGTACCAAGAGAAACTTGAAACCTACTAACCTTATTACAACAAGCGCAATTTAATTTAGCCTAACCTAATAAATATATTTTAGATACGTTAACAATAATTTAACAATAAACAAACACAATGAAATATATTTTCTCGTTAGGTTCAGTATGATTTTGTGAAATTATTGCATTAACAAAATTTCCATGATCTTATATGGCAAGATGACGTTGCTATTTAAGCCAAAATCCAAGTTTCACTCTAATCGCATCGACATATATATATATATATATATTATATATATATGCCAGAAGTACATTCCCTTGATTCCTGCATCCACACTGCTGCTTCATGGGGATGGGGATCCCCTAATATATAAACATGCATGTACGTACATGCAATAGAATCATAGTAAACAAGTGACACCACAGTGAAAAAATAGAGAGATTCCAAGCACTTTTGTGATTTCTCACACTACAGGTCCTTGATAATGTGGGAAATTACGAAAGCACTTGGAATTTCACTATTTTTTCAGAAGTTGTTTTGCATACATGTACATACAACACACACACACACAAGCTGTGGTTCTACCAACCACATATGGGTGAGTACACAAATACATTCAAAACATTTTTAGAGTAACATGCTCTATTTAAAAGAAAAATTCATGGAATCAATACAAACTCCCTCGTCTATCTTCTACACTTCCTGCCCCCCTCCAACTATCTCCTCTTCCTGCCCCCTATCAACCCCCATTACAACCATCCTCCATCCCTCTCCCCTTATCACATCGCAAGCATCCCAACCACTATCCTTCTCTTCCTGTCCCTCCCCTCTCATCCCCCCTTCCCCAACCTCCATCCACTTTGGGAAAAAGTGGTGTAAAATATCAGCTCAACTGTATACTCCGTAATAAATTCAGCAGTTAGGAAATTTTGTAGCTGCCTCCGCTTCCCCTCCTTGCCTCTTCCATCCCTACAATTTCACCCCCTTTACCCCTTTTATTCTCTCCCCCTCCTACCCTAGATTCACTTTTCTTTCACTTACCCCGTTGCATCCTTCACTCATCCTTCCCCCTTTCCTCTCCTACCTCTGACAGGCTTCCTAAACATCCCACAGAACTCGTCAACAAACCGTAGGAGAGACCACATAATTTGAAGCTGCTAAACTAGCCTATACTGCCTTAACTATTACCTTAACAGTACCAGCCAGCCTAACATACTTGCTGAAAGAACTGACGCAACACAACTTTCCACTTCGACGTGTTGGAGGTGATGTAACTTAGGTGTGTTGAAACGTATGCAAAATTAATACGATCCTGAGGTACATGTAATTAACCTCTCATAAAAAATATCGGATTTTAAGAGATTTAAAACAAGAACGAAAATGCACATCCTATAACTTACAAACAGTATAGATGTATGCCTTAGTTTACCTCAGGTGTGACAAAGAGTGCAACAAAACTTCAGTAACTTGAAGAAAAAGCTGTTAAGTTCTTGATAGATGAAGTGAAATGCAAACTACAGGGATACGAGGGCTAAAGTAACAGCATTAGTTCAGAGTCTGATCAGACCAACGAAAAATCGAAAAATAATAGACAGCCAGTAGCTGGTTGTAGTCGATTATCATATCATTGAAATGAGTCTTTTTCGAGTGTGCAAACGTCGTATTAAAAGTAATTTGCAATTATAACAAAAAACTGGTCCTTTGGTTTCCCTGAAACATCACGTGTCCAACGACTCACCATAACCTGCTGTCTTATAAATATCTGTATTTGGATTTTTAATAAACAACTTTATACGAACATCTGGTTGTATTTTTAGAAGAAATTTGCCTGTTTCTATTGAAACCTGTATTAGGTTTCTTAAGGCGAATGTCAACAACAACAAAAAACCAGGTTGATCCTGTTGGTCCTGTTTAAGCCAACCCAATTTCATATTTCACCAATGCCTTTTTTTTTTTTGTAAATGTCTTAGGAAGGAACCATTTAAGAAGCTATGCTAGGTTTGAAAATTCGTACTACAGAATTAGTATCAAACTGATTTTTAAACATTTTATTTTGACAAGTGTAGATACAGTCAAGGATATTTAATCTATGTGACTAAAGGCCATAAATATATTTATTAATTATTATTATTTTCAAGGAGAAAGTGAACCTTTCACCAGCATTAAGACACCTCCAGCAAAAGTAAGATAAACTAAAGGATAGGTAGCTCCCATTAAGCTTAGGCTACATTTCCAATGAATCAAGTATGGTAGACAGAAGGAGTTTATTAAAACACTGTCGTAAATTATGGCTGCGTGTTTCGTGTTACAGTACTGTCTGTAAAGTCTTTCTTTAATTCGAGTGACGATTCCTTCCCAAAAATGGGAAGCAAAAATTACCACTTTCGTATTCCTTATCACACCCTGTCTTAACTCTGGCCTCTCTCGTTACCTCTCAGTTGTCAGACAGCAAGACTTATCACGTATCAAAACAACCTCTCTCACACAACAAATATAAGTGGAGAGGGAGGCAGGGGGAGGGAAAGACTCGCTGAAGTGAGAGGTAAATCAATAGATAATTTCGACCTTTGCTAGGAGTGGACACTGTTGCTGTGGGAGATGGATAACGACCAGAGGAACATTACCACCACCTCCAAGGATAGAACACGTCCAGAGAAACACCACCACCAGGGGTGGAGAACGTCCAGGAAGTACAACTACCACCAGGGGTGGAGAACGTCCAGGAAGTACAACTACCACCAGGGGTGGAGAACGTCCAGGAAGTACAACTACCACCAGGGGTGGAGAACGTCCAGGAAGTACAACTACCACCAGGGGTGGAGAACGTCCAGGAAGTACAACTACCACCAGGGGTGGAGAACGTCCAGGAAGTACAACTACCACCAGGGGTGGAGAACGTCCAGGAAATACAACTACCACCAGGGGTGGAAAACGTCCAGGAAGTACAACTATCACCAGGGTGGAGAACGTCCAGGAAGTACAACTACCACCAGGGTGGAGAACGTCCAGGAAGTACAACTACCACCAGGGGTGGAGAACGTCCAGGAAATACAACTACCACCAGGGGTGGAAAACGTCCAGGAAGTACAACTATCACCAGGGGTGGAGAACGTCCAGGAAGTACAACTACCACCAGGGGTGGAGAACGTCCAGGAAGTACAACTACCACCAGGGGGAGAACGTCAGGAAGTACAACTACCACCAGGGGTGGAGAACGTCCAGGAAGTACAACTATCACCAGGGGTGGAGAACGTCCAGGAAGTACAACTACCACCAGGGGTGGAGAACGTCCAGGAAGTACAACTACCACCAGGGGTGGAGAACGTCCAGGAAGTACAACTACCACCAGGGGTGGAGAACGTCCAGGAAGTACAACTACCACCAGGGGTGGAGAACGTCCAGGCAACCACCAGGGTGGAGAACGTCCAGAAGTACAACTACCACCAGGGGTGGAGAACGTCCAGGAAGTACAACTACCACCAGGGGTGGAGAACGTCCAGGGGGCATAACACTACCACCAGAGGTATACCTTTGAAGAGTTTCGAGAGTTTATCTACTCTCTGAGCCCGGCCATGGGCCAGGCTCGTCTGGTGCTTGCCTGGTCAACCAGGCTGTTGCTGCTGGAGGCCTGCTGCCCCACATATCCATCACAGCCTGGTTGATCTGGCACCCGGTGAAGATACTTGTCCAGTTTCATGGAGAATGTCCAGGGGGCACAACACTACCACCAGGGTGGAGCTCCGGGGGGCAACACTCCACCAGTCCGTCGGAGGCACAACATGCCACCAGGGTGGAGAACGTCCGGGAGCAACACTGCCACCAGGGGTGGAGAAAGTCCGGAGCACAACACTACTACCAGGGGTGGAGAACGTCCAGGAGCACAACACTCTACCAGGGGTGGAGAATGTCCAGGAAGCACAACACTACTACCAGGGGTGGAGAACGTCCAGGAGCACAACACTACTACCAGGGGTGGAGAACGTCCAGGAGGCACAACACTACTACCAGGGGTGGAGAACGTCCAGGAGGCACAACACTACTATCAGGGGTGGAGAACGTCCAGGAGGCACAACACTACACAGGGGTGGAGAACGTCCAGGAGGCACAACACTACCACCAGGGGTGGAGAACGTCCAGGAGGCACAACACTAACTCTCACACACCAGGGGTGGAGAACGTCCAGGAGGCACAACACTACCACCAGGGGTGGAGAACGTCCAAGGAAAGGACACCTACCACCAGGGGTGGAGAACGTCCAGGAGCACAACACTACCACCAGGGGTGGAGAACGTCCGGGAGGCACAACACTGCCACCAGGGGTGGAGAACGTCCGGGAGGCACAACACTACCACCAGGGGTGGAGAACGTCCAGGAGGCACAACACTACCACCAGGGGTGGAGAACGTCCAGGAGGCACAACACTACCACCAGGGGTGGAGAACGTCCAGGAGGCACAACACTACCACCAGGGGTGGAGAACGTCCAGGAGGCACAACACTACCACCAGGGGTGGAGAACGTCCAGGAGGCACAACACTACCACCAGGGGTGGAGAACGTCCAGGAGGCACAACACTACCACCAGGGGTGGAGAACGTCCAGGAGGCACAACACTACCACCAGGGGTGGAGAACGTCCAGGAGGCACAACACTACCACCAGGGGTGGAGAACGTCCAGGAGGCACAACACTACCACCAGGGGTGGAGAACGTCCAGGAGGCACAACACTACCACCAGGGGTGGAGAACGTCCAGGAGGCACAACACTACCACCAGGGGTGGAGAACGTCCAGGAGGCACAACACTACCACCAGGGGTGGAGAACGTCCAGGAGGCACAACACTACCACCAGGGGTGGAGAACGTCCAGGAGGCACAACACTACCACCAGGGGTGGAGAACGTCCAGGAGGCACAACACTACCACCAGGGGTGGAGAACGTCCAGGAGGCACAACCACTACTTAGCACGTCACTATCTTGTTTACATGCATTATTAATATTTTCATAGAGAAGCGCTAAACCCGTAAGAATTATACAGCAAATGGGTACTAGGAAATGTAGCTAATTCCTTGTATCAAGACCCATTCAACATCAATGTAGCTCTCTTGTAGGGACTATTTAATTGCTTACCTCTTGTACCAGCACTGATACTTATATGTTACTCCAGCACTAAATATTTTCCAAGTCTCGTATCTGCATGCCTGTGCAAATGTCCTGAACGTTGCAACACGACGGACCTCCAGATTTACATTAAGCATGTATTTACCATTTATTTAACGTTAAATGAACATTTAGTTATGAAAACTAATTTACTTAAGTATTCATGTTCTGCTCCTGTAGCATCGCTAGGATCTCTCAATTCATCTTTCTCAACAGTGATGTTCCTAGCACGATCTCATCATAGATAAATCAAAGGGAAATAAATAATCAAGAGAAAGCGACTCAACAAAATAGTCTAGCACGGTGACTTAAGCCATCTCATGAGATTAAAGTGCTTACCAAAGTTTCGTAAGATAAGCAAGTGATCTGAACGAACAAGCAGCTCCCTCGTAGTTATGATCCGTCAAGGACAGGAAAGAAGCGAGCTTGGAGCAGGTTAGAGCGGGCGATGATTCACTTGGTGACACGCTACAACGAGCAAGAACAAGTTTGCTGCTAGGGTAGGCGTCAGCTTCCCCACACCGCCCTCACCTACCCAACACTTCACCAACGGTGCCCTATTCTTCCTGCCAGACTTTGTGGCTGGATTTCACGTCTTGGCTTTCAGGCTTCGACATAACTTGTCTTGATTTGTTTAATACTTTAAAACAAGTAGAAAGTTAAATATATTAACGTTTTATAAAAAGCTACTGTACGCGTTAGAAAAAAAATGTACTACATACAACAAAAAAACAGTAAGCAGACCTAATAAGCTAATAAGGAGTATTACAAACTTAGTAAATGAAATACGTACGTCTTGGATGTCTGCTATAAATTAACCAAACGTATTTTTGTCTTTCTTACTTTGAAGTAACTAACACTGACGAGCCTGGCCCATGGTCGGACTCAAGAGTCTCCGAGAGACTCTGGAAAGTCATTCAAGGTAAGATAAAAGCAAGGAAGCCTACTGCAGTGCTGCTCAGAATTATACACTACTAACATAACCCAAGCACAATTCACCCTTAATAACCAAGACTTACAAATTCACAGAACAAGCGTGTTTCTGTAAACGCACACGTTCTTTTTTATATCCATTAGGGTAGTTTGTTGTTTTAATTTTATACAACAAATAAATGAAATTGATAACCTGGGCAACTGCCAAGTCCCATCCCCAAAGTGAGACTACAATAATCCAGTTTCTAGTTATGTCGCATTGTGTTTCGTTTCTTCTAGCTTTGGCTAAATTAACTCGCTTATTTTATTTGTGTTTCATCTCCCTGTATACGAAGCCAAGACTTACTCTCGTGTCTTTCCTACCTGGAGTCTACCTGGAGGGCTGACAAGACTGACAAGCTTCTGCACGACTAGCATTATTTACATTCAAATCTCGTGCAGATAATGACATAACATCTGTTTGGAAGCTGATTGTATATAATAATAAACTCCACAGGAACTGAACAAAGTTATTCAGTGCGAGAAATTCACGGAAAGCACAAGATTGAGAGTTGACCATTGATAAACTTAACTAATTCGAACTTAATCGAATTTTAGGAAATTTAAAAGTATGTCGCACCTTTCACCTCATACTTTACCGTGATGGGAATTTACACTTAAATTTTTAACATCGCTAAGAATTAGAACACCAAGATTCACTGTATCGCACTTTGCACCGTAGCTGTACCGTCATGTAACATTTCGTGTAAATTAAACCAAGTCGTTACTAAAAAGAACTTGCAATTTTCGTAATGGACACTTACAGCTTGATGAACTATCATGAGCACCGTTTTCTACATTTAACTAAACAAAATATACTTGTAATATTCTTCCCAGAATTAAAGGTGTTTCAAGAGATTTAACCGCAGTAACTTCCCATCACCAGCACTACTGAAATATCATCACACGTATTAAAAATATTACAACGGCTAATGAATAATAAACTTTAATAATCATCATATTTAATTCCCGGAGACACTTCGCAAACCCCAAGTATAATGTTGCCAATACAAGCCGAGTCTGCTACGCATCAGTACAAATATATCACCACTGGATGAAATCAACTCTGGGAATCAAATCTTTCAGGCAGAATCTAATCACCCAGATCGAGCAGGGGAAGCTAAAATAAATTACTTAAAAGCTTCATAGTAAAACTCACGTCTACCAACGTTAAGAACATGGCAAATGGTCTAGAAAGGAAAACCACACACTAATAATGAAACTTAACACAAAAGTCCATTTCACGAATATTACAGGTTGAAAATGAGGATCACGCTCCTCGTGAGCTTCCAGGTATATTCTGCAATGATTCCTCAGTTCTACAACGAGTCATCATAGTCAAGAGAAAGAAGAAGCGATGGTACAGACTCCTACTTATCAACGTTAGAGTTCTTCATGACACAGTTACCCAAGACTGGTGGGGGAGAAAAGATGCACATCAGAGATGAGAAGGATAACTAATTCACCTGAACAAACACTGATTGTTTAACTTTTATCACCGCGTTCCCATCTAACATTTCACAATACACTTGGGGTTGAGGCAGGCATTGGATCTCACCCACTCACCACTCGGGATAACTTAACAGTCCACACCAT
Source organism: Cherax destructor (assembly GCA_009830355.1). Lineage (NCBI taxonomy): Eukaryota > Metazoa > Arthropoda > Malacostraca > Decapoda > Parastacidae > Cherax > Cherax destructor. The sequence continues at coordinate 99,760 of WNWK01002652.1, forward strand.
CGAGGTCACTTAAGTAACCACGACGGAAACAAGAAAAAAAAAACTAAATATTAACAATAAATACCTGGGATAGATCACCGCGTGTTGAGGCTGCGATCACAGTGCTACAACACTATTTTACAAGCACCAACACCACATAAACTCCATATGTTTTAAAAAAAAAAAAACTTTATATAGCCACTTTATGGTGTGCGTTCACTTTACATTATTCACTTCGTGGTTACGGGGAGTTTCCGTGACTTGTTATCCGGGGGCATACACGTTCCACGGAGATAAGATGCCTTGTCACATGCATTTTGTCTAAGTCCCGTGATTGGGATGGAATCAGAAAAATAAAACTTGATCATTCCATTAAGAACACTGCACTTCGTTAACAGTCCATGACACATGCACTTGTAATCTTCTAGAACACAACACTGTCATTAACAACCAAAACTTAATAAAAAAAAAATAAACTTTTAAGCACTTTGTTAAAATTTTAAGACTTGTATCTCGCGCGCTGAGTTAGTTTCTATATCACTCACTAACACTAAACTTAAACGTCAATTCGTCACTAAAACGCATCATATCCGTGGGCGAGTTCATGCACATGACAAAGACAACCAGGTAATACAAAATCATCGACACAGGGCAGAATTACAGTAATACAGGCGATTGAATCAAACTCACCTGAGTAGCATCGCTGTATGGAGTTCTGGAGTTTGCTTGGACAAGCTGAGATCCAAATATTACTCCCTGAGTTGTGGTGGGCGATGTGGAACGATCTGTTACGCTTTGTGGCAACATTTTGATCACTAAATTGGTTAAGTCTATTAAAGCACTAAGTACAGTTCTCAAGTCCTAAAACCTGAGATAGCAGCGATGTACTCTTCCCGCACTCATGTATCGGTCTACCTATCGCGCCAACGGTGCCCGGACTTATATAGCCTCGGCTGTGCTCGCTCAGCCAATCAGCTGCCGACTGTACGATGGGCGGAGTTTATGATTTTTCTTCAAGTTATAATACATTTATTTCCGCCCATATTTCCTGATTCTGAAGATTGATTTTCTTAAGCATAATCCCCGCTGAAGCAATTCCCAAAAGAAAGTACGCACGCGCGTCAAAACTGGCGACAACATGTGCATCTAGCGTCAACTGGCATCTCTCACGTGTGAAGATTGCATGATTTTATTATATCGGCCAAACACAACATACAAACAAGCCGACTTTGCCTGTTGCAGGACCGTGTTTCAGGGCTCGCAAGATCGCGGGAGAGGCTTCCGGAGTTATCCACGATGGTGTGGCTATGAAACAAGATCACACTTGGGAGTTCACGTGTCAAGGCCAGCCAGCCCTTGATGTCAAAGACTTGAGGATACGCTCTCAGGAGCCTCGCTCACATTCACACCTGCCCCTCATAATAAATATACTAATATTGGGTAGAATGTGAGTGTTGCAGGTACACACACACACACACGCACACACTCCCCAGAGAAGGTTATCATAACTTCAACATGCGGGAGTAAAGTTTGCAAAACTTACAAATTAAACGAGACAGTGAGAATGTTGCTGCCACATCTCGCCAACGTTCTCTCATTTGTCCGCTGTAACAGTCCTTGCTAATGTTAATACGCTGATCTAACTTGTCAATAAAAATAGTAAATAAAGAAAGCATTTCATAAATATATAAAATAATAATACAGGCTTCCAAGAATGAATTAGACAAATTTACAAAACTCGCGTCTTGGCATCGCTATGGGTAAATGGCCGACCAATGTCTAGTGATTGACGTTTTCTGCCTTTAAAAAAATGGAAAAAAAATATTTCCTCGCCATAATAGTCGGGAATAAAAATATTAAACCCTATATTCTTCAGAGAAAATAAGCAGCATCGCCCATATCACTCAGAATATGTCACAGAATTGAGTGAGGGTTTTAAACTAGCCACCAACTCTGTTGATATCCAGAATTAGAATAGGTAATGGGGGAAAATAACACCTTATCTATCATTTAGAGGTGACCTTTTTTTTTAAAAGTGGGTGCGTGGGTATGTGAGGTGAGTATTAGCGAGACTGGGACGCTCTAACAAGCTGATAACTGCCCGCAAGTAGATCACTGCTAAAATCAATACCTCCCGACCTCGCTACCTCGAACCGCGTGTTCAGAGGGAGGAGAGGGGAGGTAGGTGATGAGAGGGAGGAGAGGGGAAGGGGGGATGGAGGGTGCTGGAGGAGAGGGGGAGTGGCGGAGGAGGGGCTGCCGGGTAGGGAGGGATGGAGTGTGTTGGAGGTGACGGGAGGGGTGGAGAGGAGAGTGTTGGAGGTAAGGGGAGGGAGTGCGAGATGAGGGGAGAGGAGAGGAGGGGGGTGAGAGGCTAAGCTCTTTTACTTCTTTCTAAATGTCGTTCGTGGAATATACAAGAATTTCTAAGTTAATGTTTGGGTTTAAATGTTCGCTCTGTGTGTGTGTGTGTGTGTGTGTGTGTGTGTGTGTGTGTGTGTGCGCGCGCGCGCGCGCGTGTACACTATGCCCAGGCATGCTAGGCATGCTAATGGCCATCTTTGTAATTATTGTCTTATAAATGTAAACCACACATTGTAATCTTTACAGAGAAATACAGCAATCTGAAATCTGTATGTGCGTGTGTGTGTTATATAAGAGCCGTGAATAGTTGATTCCTTACACCGTGGATGGTTGCTGTAAGAGTGTTCGCTGTACCGTGTGGTCGTTACGAGTGTATCAGTGTATCTTCTCATCTCCCGTTCTTGGAGGCTGGTATATCCGGTGGTCCTTATTGCCGGTGTTTACATCTTGTGATGTATCATCTGGCTGCTTTAAATGGTGTTCGCTGTATCAAGTGGTCGGGAGTGGCTCTTGCTATAACAGGCGGTCGCTATTTGCAGTATCCGTTGGAGCTCAGGGTTCGGTCAGTGCGGCTTGCACTGTAACACTTGGTCTGTACTTGAGGCGTTCACTCTATGAGGCGGACACGATAGGGTGTTCACTGTGGTCGGTGTCGTTCTCTGTATGAGGGAGTCACTGTATGATGCCGTCACTGCATGAGCTGGTCAGTGTTGGTGCTCTTCGTTGTATAAGGTAATTACTGTAGGTAAAGTTCGCTGTACCACCTGGTTGATGTAGGTGGCGTTCCCTACTATGCGATCTGTATGGAACACGTTCAGTGAATCAAACGTCGAGTGTGTATTGAATCGCTGTATCAGGTGGTCTATGTGCAAGGCATTCACTGTTATCAGTTAATCGGGAACATCATAAGCAACAGTTGCTGTAAAATGTATCATTAACGTAACAGTTATCGTATGAGGTTCACTATCAGAAATCACTGTCAGGAATCACTATCGTAATTCAAAAGCTTCAAATGCTAGATATGCATTATCTTTTATTTTAATACATGCGAGTACATATGACGCATATATATATATATATATATATATATATATATATATATATATATATATATATATATATATATATACACCGACTAGCCAGGGTTCGAACCCTTGTTGTTTGGCCCGCTTCATGGTGAACGAAAACCACATGACACTATCCACAGGACCACCAAATCCTACTCGTAGATTTTGGTGGTCCTGTGGGTTAGCGCGTCATGTGATTTTCGTTCACCATGAAGCGGGCCAAAACAACATGGGTTCGAATCCTTGGCTAGTCGCAGTGTTGTTATTGATCAATACCATTCGTTCGTGGTTACAGTAATATACATTATATATATACATAGCTGAGACTGCAGGTTTTGACTTTTGTATTGTACTTTCTCAGACCTCTGAATTGTACCAGACTGAGTTGTATTCTCAGACCCATGAAGTGTATTTGCCGCTACTGAATTATCTAATTCAGTCTTCTACGTCACTTATCCCTCACGCTGTGTGATGGAGACCTGGTTAAGGACTGGAACACGGGGGTGTTGACCCCGGAACGACCTCCAGGTAGGTAGGTAACTGATTCTTGTGTGTATAGCCTCCATCTATGTTCCCTCGTCCTAGTCTCTTATATGTCTTTCCCTCGTCTCCTCTGTGCCCACACCTGGGAAAGGTTCATGCCACGTTCTTCTAATGGTTAGGTTAGGTAAGGTTTGTCAGGGAACAGGACAAGTGTTTCCTGAAGTGGGACTTTAGTCATATGATGACCCACAGCTGGTGGCCGTTTAATAATCGGGAAATAAAACTATTGTGTCCCGACACTGGTCCTGCTCATTTGATGACTCGCTAACTGCACTTTTGGTCATATGACAGGTCAAGCAAGGTCCTCTGGCTTACCTGTAGTGGACAAGTAAGCTAGGTCCCCTGGCTTACCTGTAGTGGACAAGTAAGCTAGGTCCCCTGGCTTACCTGTAGTGGACAAGTAAGCTAGGTCCCCTGGCTTACCTGTAGTGGACAAGTAAGCTAGGTCCCCTGGCTTACCTGTCCACCACGTAAAAGTGAAGTTCCACAAGGTGATGTGGGAAATAAAAGAGTACGTGTTGGGAGAGGGTGGGTGATATAAGGGAAAGAGAAAGGGAGAAAACAGAGGTGGAGGGGAGAAAGTGAAGGGGAAGATAAGGAAGGAAGAGAGATGGAAGTTGAGTGTTAGAGGAGATGGGGAGAGAGAGAGATGGGAAGAGGGGGAGAGAGAGATGGAAGAATAGAGGTGGAGAGAAGAGAGAAGGACGGTAATGAAGACATGAAAAAGGGAGAAAGAGGAAGAGTGTGTGAAGGAAGGCTAGAGGTGGAGAGGAGAGAACTACACAAACAAGACTCTATTTCCCTACTGCCATCCATCGTACCCTAAAGGGTTAATATGTCAGGGTCTGAGGGAGTGGGATTCTCTGCCACCCACTGGTACACCTGCAGTACTATATAGGAGAAGAGGGAGGGAGGGAGGGGGAAACAGGCAAAGGCAAGGGAGAGGCAGGGAAGGAGATGCCAAGGAAAGAAGAAAGTATTGCAAGAATTCCCCTTCCTCCTGCATTTTGAAGCTGTCGTTATAGAGAAATGTATATCTCAACGTATATACATTGAGAGGTTATATCTCAGTGTATATGCTCTGAAAGATGTCGGTAGAGAGGCGTATATCCTTATTGTATATACACAGATATTTTAATCCCTATTTTAGGGATTAAAGTATGTTTAACCTGTGGTGTACAGGTGACATGCAGTCTTAATGACCCTCGTGTAGTCGATGGCTTTTAAGCCCAAAAGACCAACCATTAACCTAGGCGAGAGAGGAGGGCCTTCCCAGCACACCTCCCAGGTCTGCCTCACCTTGCTGTCAGCCTCCCATGGCCCTTGTTTACAAAAATAAAGTTTATATTCGCTAGTTCCGGTTTGGCGTCCGTGGGGAGAGGTCCAGCCACCGTGGGGTCACCCGCCCCCGCGGGTCCCACCACCTCAAATGGCTCTCCCCCACCGGGGTGAGACGCCCCCCAGAGGGGCCCGTTTTCTGAGGGAAGCAGGGAAGACGCATGAATTTATCCGAAACTTAATGAAAACGAGAGATAGATTGAAGGAAGAAGACTTCATTCAGATTAAGGCAGGAAGGTTACTGGATCTGTCACAAAAGCAGTGTGGCTTATTCCCACTGGGATTCTCTAGAAGTTCTTCCTCAGGATACAACCCATAACAGTCCATATACTGCTAGGTAGCAGGTGTTAGGAGACTGACTTATGCGTCTGGCCTCTCCCTGGATCCATGCCGGGTTCTTCTGGGTGTGATAGGAATGTGTCATCACTAAGTCGTGAGGTGAGGGATATAACTGCAATGCTTATATTAGACGGGAGGTAAATAGAAAGATTAAGAACAAACTTTCAGCACACCAGGATGCCATAGAGAATATTATGTGCACAGAAGACTGACACAGATACAAGAGAGTTCACATTCTGAACTGCAGAAGATCTCGCAGACAATAACAGTGCTAAGAAGTGTTTGCCCCCGCCTCCACGATTATAAACTGAAAATGTCACCTCTGTTCACCAGTCAAGGTTAGGTTAGGTTTGTCGGGAAACAGAACAAGTGTTTCTTTACGCGGGTCTTAATCATATGATGATCGGCATCTGGATCTGTTGGTCATCTGACCGAGGCCTTCCGCTGGCTTATCGGTCCACCCTTTTAAAAATTATGATTATAATTATAACCATTAAGTTTCTACTAACAATTACAAGTCAAGGGGATGTGGCAAAACCGGAAGTGCAATACGCACCTATCGAATAAAGACATCTTTTACAAATATAATTATAGTCAGCACGAGAAATAGTCACAATATAGACATAACTGAAGTAATATCTAATTGCTAGTTCAACCCTTATACGAGCTCTCCTCATCTGTGTCTCTTCACCTCTTAACTTGACCTGCCACATTTCTTGAAAATGATCCAGAACGAAGAGAAACAGTCTTAATTTCCTCACCAAGTTGTGGCATGTTCGTCAACACCTTCAAAGTCTACGGTGTAAACACTCACAGTTTCATTTCCCATTTACCAGGGTTTTTTTCTTCACCTCTACCCTGCCTTTCTTTTCTTCTTTCTTTCCCATTTACTCCCTTCCTCTTCTCGTTTACCCTTACTCCTTTACTGTTTTCCTCTATCTTCTCTTTTCAACCATCTTTACACCATCTGGAACACGATCTCCAGCACTGCAAATATTTGCAGTCTTCACTAACATCACTAATTATTTTGAGCTTAATGCATATAAAAATAACATTGAAGAGACATTTACCGGATTCATTTTTTGTGGAGATCAGTAAATTTCTCAGCTTCGTCTATATGTTCACACTGTAGTGAAATTAATGATTGCTAAACTCGTGGCTTATTTTAGAACGTAGGTTTTAAGGAGTCCAAACTCACTTGCAGAAAGCTCACATTTACACCAGGGCACAATTCTCGACGTATATTAATATCTGGATAATTCACTGAAGTGCACAGTTTCTTTTGGCTGCTGTATCAGGAAGCAATTGGCATCATATCCTCTCCAAGATTTTCCAGTGGTCCATTGAGAGAATTCCTCTAGGATTCGGTAGATCCTCAGTATGGAAAATGATGAAGCGTTCTAGCTTTTCTAGAAGACACAGCGATTTGGGAAACTGGACAACCATGTTACTGTATACGTGTGGTTAATATACTCAAATTAATATACTGCCAGCAGAGACCCCGAAAAAGTACTTAAGACGCTCACTACCATCACCGTGTCTTGATAACTCGTCGTTGGCTACTGGAAGCAAGATTCACACCAATGAGCAAAATTTTAACTGGTGCATTGTGGTTAGCGCCCTTGGGTACAGTAACCACATTTCATAGGAACACACGTATAAACATTTTCAGCAATGCCAACTACTCCTGTAAATGGATGTGAATCTATGCAAGCAACCTCTTCCAATTTTACCGAGTTCGACTCTTGTAATGTAATTTTTAAAGTCGCAAGTCATAGTGACCCAGAAACTTATAATAGCTGCTAGAAGTGTGGAAGCTTCAAAGGAAATGTCCCGATTAAAATAATTTCTCGAAGATATATCAGACACAAGAGACTATAGAACAGAATAACAAAACTAATGCATCATGGCTTTCATTGAATTTTCAAGATTCATTGACTGCCACGATAAAAAGTATCGAAAAGTTTTGATTTACGGGAATATAATATTCTTTCCTGAGGAATCTAGTCATGCAATTTGTAGTTTATCTAAGAACTTATTGAAGAACAGGACTGTTATTGAAGAACAAGACTTTCTCTGTTGTTTCCACTTCGAAACACGATCGGGGTCAAAGGCAAAGCTACAATGATTAATGAGATGCTCACAGTAACAGTAATAACAAAAACACTTAAAATTCCTGATACGACGGTACTCCTAAATAAAATCGTAATCTTCTTACCATTAACTTGCGCGGTGTGTGTATACACCTTCTAGATGCTCTCTGCTGATGATAACTAACACGTAGGCCAACACTAAAATATCAATGAAAACAAAGTTAAAAGGTTATATAACATTTAAAAGTAACACGACAAATATATATTTTTTTTTACTCTAGTATTCAAACTCTAAAGCAATATATCCGTCTTCGACAGCAAATGTGAAGGATAAACTTATCTCAGAAATGCAGGTCGACACCTTAAATCCAGTCGGAATTCGAGTAATATATAGTGTGGTAAGAGTAACACACTCACTCAGGCAGCTCCTGGCATACACTGACTGCTGAGAGTTTATCAGCATATTAAGCGGGGCACTGAGAGGTCAAGAGAACCACGAGAACTGTGTGCTCCCCTGATACCAACCAGACGAGTAGAATCATTATGACAAACTCAAGAGTCATTCGTGTATTAAAATCTCAAGTCATAATTTACATAATTTAATAAGTAAAGTGATTAAAACATAGAAATAATACGGGAATTTGATAACGATCATTCCCACGATAGTTTACTCACACTCACGTCATATAAACAGTGCCACCAGACGCACACGCTTCTGTCATTATTTGTAAGGGGTTCCTCTGTCAAATCTCCAAGGGACTTTATTCTAAACAGAACACAGCGAATGCAAAACGCACCAACACAGAGGAAAATAGGCGAGTCTATTAACTTATTGGAATAATCACTACTAAAACAAATTTTCACTCTTGTTATTTGGCAGAAATAATCATTGCTTTACAAGCCAAATTCGCCGATTCGACTTGTTCGGCACCAGTCACATCATATATATATGTCGTGCCGAATAGGTAAAACTTGCTATTTTGGCTTAAATAGCAACGCTCTTTTTTCCGAATAAGGCAAGCAAAAATTTGTGTATGCAATAATTTTGCAAAAATCATTCTCAACCTAACGAAAAAAAATATATTTCATTGTGTTTGTTTATTATTAAATTATTGTAAACTTATCTAAAATATATTTAGTTGGATTAGGCTAAATTAATTTGTGCTTGTTATAATAAGATTAGGTAAGTTTTCTAAGATTCTTTACGTACAAAATTATTAATTTTTACAATAACATAACAAAATAGATCTCTAAACGTTTAAGAGAAAATTTTAGAAAGGATTTAATTTTAAACGAGTTGTGCTAATTGACCGGTTTTACCTGTTTGGCACGACGTGTACATATATATATATAGTACATTATATATATATATATATATATATATATATATATATATATATATATATATATATATATATATATATATATATGTCGTGCCGATTAGGTAAAACTGGTCAATTAGCAAGAACTCATCTAAAATTAAGTCCTTTCTAAAATTTTCTTATACGTTTAAAGATATATTTTTTCATTTATGTTAATGTAAGAATTTATAATTTTGTACCAAGAGAAACTTTGAAAACCTACCTAACCTTATTACAACAAGCGCAATTTAATTTAGCCTAACCCATCTAAATATATTTTAGATACGTTAACATTAATTTAATAATAAACAAAGACAATGAAATATATTTTTTTTCGTTATGTTCAGAATGATTTTGGCGAAATTATTGCATACACAAATTTTCACTTGTCTTATATGGCAAGGTGAGCGTTGCGATTTAAGCCAAAATCGCAAGTTTTACCTAATCGGCACGACATATATATATATATATATATAGCAAGAGCATTGGTAACTGTAAAATTATAATTATCAACACTAGAAAAAATTATTATAACAAGGATAATACTAACAACAGCAATAAAGGCATCAGCAATAACCATTGTAACGACAGTAACAGCAACAGCGTGAACAACAACGAGAGCAACACCATCGACAGTAACAACAGAGACAGTAACAACAGCAACATTAAGAACAGCAACAGTAGCAACAGCGAGAGCAACAAGAGCGACAGTAACAACAATATCAGAGATAGCCACAACAGCGACAGTAACAACAGCGAGACCAACAATAGCGACAGTAACAACAGCGACAGTAACAACAGCGACAGTAACAACAGCGACAGTAACAACAGCGATTGCGGCAACAAGGAAATTAATATCCTCACAGGCAACGGTAATATGAACAGAAATGTTAGTGCAAACAAAAACAGGATATTGTATTACGCAAACGAACAACAGGTATGATAATATGCAAATGATCTGCAAAATAAATGATAATACGCGAATCAACAGCAACAGGAGTGCTAATACAGAAATCAACAGCAACAGGAGTGCTAATACAGAAATCAACAGCAACAGGAGTGCTAATACAGAAATCAACAGCAACAGGAGTGCTAATACAGAAATCAACAGCAACAGGAGTGCTAATACAGAAATCAACAGCAACAGTTATGATCAAACGCAAATGAGAAGTAACAATGGAAAATTAGCCACAACACGAAAATGAAAAAAAAAATCACGCAGCTCCGGCAGCAATAATAAAAACAAGAACAACTACACAATACGAGCACCGACAACAGCAGAAGAAAAGCAGCAACAGGAACAGAAGTAACAACAGGAAGAGCAACAACAGCAACAGCAGTACCAACATAAACAATAATTGAATCACTAACGCCAAAAAAAACGTCACCGCCAGCTGCAGCAGTAGCAACAGAAACAATTACAACAGTAACAACGGGAAGCAACGGCAGCAACAGGAGCAGATACGGCACTTGGCAGCTACAACAGTAACAGCACCAATACAATACGAATGTATATTTGATGAGGCCCGACCCGGTTATAAGAGCGAGAACTGCATGGCCCTCCTGGCAAATACTATAAACCGGATTTAATCAGGTTACCTTCTGGCAGTGAACCAAGTGTACTGTAATAAACTCTTGTCATGTGTATGAGTGCTCCCCCCCCCCCTCTCTCTCTCTCTCTCTCTCTCTCTCTCTCTCTCTCCACTTTGTTTTATCTCCTATAATCTGAACGTGTGTTTCTCCGGGTGTTTTCCATGTCTTACGGTATCTGCCTCGCCCCATCTCTCACCATCCCTTACCTGACAGATACATCTTACCGGTCCCCAGCCAAGATTACCATCGCTTGTGAAGTCTTAGTGTGATGTCCAACAACTCTGATTTTAATGCTGAATTTTATTTTCTATTGAAATAAATCCCTTCTCTCTCTCTCTCTCTTTTACACAGGGTTTGACAAGGTTAGGTTAAGGATCCCTAACTTTATTTACAAGTTAAGGGTTCCTAACTTTATTAACAAGCTAAGAGCTGTTACCTACATCAGCTCATTTAAAAGTATTTTTATTGTTATGAAACATACAAGTAGGGAACAGGATGAAGTTGGAGCCATCTGTGGGCCAGCATTTTCATTTGATCAACTCACTCTCTCACACACACACACACACACACACACACACACACACACACACACACACACGCACACGCACACGCACACAGACAGGGACAGGATGTTCCAGAGAGGGAACACAGAAACAAGGGGACACAACTGGAAGCTGAAGACTCAGTGAGTCAAAGAGATGTTAGGAAGCATTTCTTCAGCCACAGAGTAGTCAGGAAGTGGAATAGTCTAGAGAAAGATATAGTGGAGGCAGGAACCATACATAGTTTTAAGACGAGGTATGATAAAGCTCATGGAGCAGGGAGAGCAGAGACCCAGTAGCGGACAGCGAAGAGGCGGGGCCAGGAGCTGAGTCTCGACCCCTGCAACCACAATTAGGTGAGTACACTCGCGCACACTCACTCTCTCACACTAATTAGGTTAAAATATTGAGTGATGTGTTGATATTTATGTGAATATTGACTCAGTGACAGCAATAAAATACCCAGAACATCATTGTGATATTTTTATCATCAAACTAAATGACATTCTATTTTCTACAGGGATAACCATATTAAAATTTGGCAAAAGCGATATATTAAGCTGTTATACTGTGACAGTCGCTTCAACTAATGACCATTTTATAATATAGTGTTAATATAAATTGTTTGTATATAATGGCTACCCATGTAAACACAAAACACCAATGTACTCGCGTTGGTCTCGCCACTGGTGCGCGCGCGCGCACACACACACAATTTTTAAGAAAGGAGACAGACACGAGGCATTAAACTACAGACCTGTGTCACTGACGTGTATAGTATGCAAAGTCATGGAGAAGATCATCAGGAGGAGAGTGGTGGAGCATCTAGAAAGACACAAGCTTATAAACGACAACCAGCACGGTTTCAGGGAAGGAAAATCCTGTGTCACAAACCTACTGGAATTTTATGACAAGGTAACAGAAGTAAGACACGAGAGAGAGGGGTGGATAGACTGCATTTTCTTGGACTGCAAGAAGACGTTCGACACAGTTCCTCACAAGACGTTAATGCAAAAGCTAGAGGATCAGGCACACGTAACAGGAAAGACTGCAATGGATCAGATAATATCTGACAGGGAGGCAACAACGAGTCATGGTACGTGACGAGGTGTCAGAGTGGGCACCTGTGACGAGTGGGGTTCCACAAGGGTCAGTCCTAGGACCTGAACTGTTTTTGGTACATGTGAATGACATAACGGAAGGGATAGACTCAGAAGTGTCCCCGTTTGCAGATGATGTGAAGTTAATGAGAAGAATTAAATCAGTCGAGGATCAGGCAGGACTACAAAGAGACCTGGACAGGCTACAAGCCTGGTCCAGTAACTGGCTCCTTGAATTTAACCCTGCCAAATGTAAAGTCATGAAGATCGGGGAAGGGCAAAGAAGACCGCAGACAGAGTATAGTCTAGGTAGCCAAAGACTGCAAACCTCACTCAAGGAAAAATATCTTGGGGTGAGTATAATACCGAGCACATCTCCTGAGGCACACATCAATCAAATAACTGCTGCAGCATACGGGCGGCTGGCAAACCTAAGAATAGCGTTCCAATACCTCACTAAGGAATCGTTCAAGACTCTGTACACCATATACGTCAGGCCCATACTGGAGTATGCAGCACCAGTTTGGAACCCACACCTGGTCAAGCACGTCAAGAAATTAGAGAAAGTGCAAAGGTTTGCAACAAGACTAGTCCCAGAGTTAAGGATTGTCCTACGAAGAAAGGTTAAGGGAAATCGGTCTGACGACACTAGAGGACAGGAGGGTTAGGGGAGACATGATAACGACATATAAAATGCTGCGAGGAATAGATGAGGTGGACAAAGACAGGATGTTCCAGAGAGGGGACACAGAAACAAGGGGTCACAATTGGAAGCTGAAGACTCCTATGAGTCAAAGGGATGTTAGGAAGTATTTCTTCAGTCAGAGTTGTCAGGAAGTGGAATAGCCTAGAAAGTGACGTAGTGGAGGCAGGAACCATACATAGTTTTAAGACGAGGTTTGATGAAGCTCATGGAGCAGGGAGAGAGAGGACCTAGTAGCAATCAGTGAAGAGGCGGGGCCAGGAGCTATGACTCGACCCCTGAAACCACAAATAGGTGAGTACAAATAGGCGAGTACACACACACATACGTGTATGTATACTGCATAAATTGTTAAAGTTGTATCAAAATAAATCAGTGTATAGTGTAACATATTTTACTGAATGAATCAGTGAGATGATCCGTGTACCTGGTTCACTTACCCCCTCCAGCCTCCTCAAAGAGTGCCTTCATGCTGGTGAAGGGCTCTTGATCCCGTAAACAGGAGCCACCCTTATTTTCATTGGATCAAACCTGATTACCTCCCATTCCCCAGACGCTGTTCTGACCTTCGCTGTTTTAATGCTTAATCATTAATATAGTCAAAATCCTTTATCTTTCTCCTCGTCTATATATGGTCGTGCCATTTAGTCTTTTATCGTGTCTATATCCCGTCCCTTCCAAGTTCTCCGGTCGAGGAAGGGTTGTGGGGAAGGGTTGTGGGGAAGGGTTGTGGGGAAGGGTTGTGGGGAAGGGTTCTGGGGAAGGGTTGTGGGGATGGGTTGTGGGGATGGGTTGTGGGGATGGGTTGTGGGGATGGGTTGTGGGGATGGGTTGTGGGGATGGGTTGTGAGGGAAGGTTGTGAGGAAGAGCTGTGAGGAAGAGCTGTGGGGAAGGGTTGTGGAGAAGGGCTGTGGAGAAGGGTTGTGGAGAAGGGTTATTGGAAAGGGTTATTGGGAAGAGTTGTGGGGGAGGCTGACGGGGAACACTAACGTGGCAGGCTGTCGGGGCAGGCTAGCAAGGCCTTCCAGCCAGACTGATCCAATTAAGAGACTGATTTCCAGGAAAGCGACGAAGGCCCAGAGGGAGTCAGAGCTCCAGCATCCTCAAGACGATTCACAAGTTTAAGAACACGTCGAGACCAAAATGTATCGATCTCGCTTATCTGTGTTAAAATTTTATGTTCATTTGATTTTTCACATTTCCCTAAACAATATTTATGAAATATCTAGATGCGTATTGGCCTATTCTAGGCCAACATAATACGGGTTTTAAGTGGGAGAATTAAGTGGGAGATTGAAGTGTGGGACACAAGAAGCGTGGAGTAGGTGATCCCTGGAATACAACGGTGGACGGGGTAGAGGAGAGGTTATTGTCTAGGATTTTATAAATATTCCAGTCCGAGAGTATTTTTCAGGCATTTGAATCTCAGAACCTCTTTAAACAACAACGAAAATTACAAGAACTACGAGTATCTTAGGAACTATCGAGGGTGCTAAGTACTACGAACTTTATGAGACTCGTGTAGAGATTAACGAAGGTGTGTGTGTGTAGTTGTACGCACCTAGTTGTGGTTGCAAGGGTCGATTCACAGCTCCTGGCCCCGCTTCTTCACTGGCCGCTACTAGGTCACTCTCCTTGCTCCATGAGCTTTACCATACCTCTTCTTAAAACTATGTATGGATCCTGCCTCCACTACATTACTTCCCAGACTATTCCACTTCCTGACAACTCTGACTGAAGAAATACTTCCTAACTTCCCTGTGATTCATCCGAGTCTTCAGCTTCCAATAGCGACCCCTTGTTGCTGTGTCCCATCTCTGGAACATCCTGTCTCTCCACCTTGTCGATTCCTCTCAGTATTTTATATGTCGTTATCATATCCCAACTATCTCTCTTGTCTTCCAGTGTCCTAGGACTGATCCCTTTGGAACCCCGCTCGTCACAGGCGCCCACTCTGGCACCTCGTCACGTACCATGACGCTGTTGTCTTCCTGACAGGTATTCCCTGAGCCATTGCAGTGCCTTCCCTGTTATACCTGCCTGGTCCTTCAGCTTTTGCACTAATCTCTTGTGTGAAATTGTGTCAAACGCCTTCTTACAGTCCAAGAAAACTCAATCTACCCCCCCCCCTTCTCTCTTGTCTTACTGCTGTCACCCTGTGATAGAACTCCAGTAGGTTTGTGACAAGATTTCCCATCCCTGAAACCGTGCTGTGTCATTGATAAGCTCATTCCTTTCTAGGTGCTCCACCACTCTTCTCCTGATAATATTCTCCATGACTTTGCATACTATACATGTCAGTGACACTGGTCTGTAGTTTAATGCTTCGTGTCTGTCTCCTTTTTTTTAAAAATTGGGACTACATTTACTGTCTTCCATACCTCAGGTAGTCGCCCTGTTTCGATAGATGCGTTGAAGATTGTTGTTAGTGGTATACATAGTGCCTCTGCTCCCTCTCTCAGGACCCATGGAGAGATGTTATCCGGTCCCATCGCCTTTGAGGTATCTATCTCGCTTAGCAGCCTCTTCACTTCTTCCTCGGTAGTATGTAATTGTGTCCAACACTTGATTGTATACCCCACCTCTCCGTCTTTCTGGAGTCCCTTCTGTCTCCTCTGTGAACACTTCTTTGAATCTCATATTGAGTTCCTCACATACTTTGCGGTCGTTTCTTGTGATCTCCCTTCCTTTCCTCCTCAGCCTGATTACCTGGTACTTGACTACTGTTGTTTTCCTCCTGATGTGGCTGTACAACAGCTTCAGGTCAGATTTGGCTTTTGCTGCTATGTCATTTTCATATTGTCGTTGGGTCTCGCTTCTTACCTGTGCATATTCATTTCTGGCTCTACGACTGCTCTCCTTATTATCGTGGGTCCTTTGCCTTCTATACTTGTGTGTGTGTGTGTGAGAGTGAGAGAGTGAGAGAGTGAGAGATTGATTTAGCTACTTCATCTATTTGAGATGTATTTTTTTGTCTTAATACACTACTACTACTACCACCTGGCCTCGACTGATTTGAACTTGAGTGACTTTCATTGTTCTCAATACCTCTTTAAAACTCTATTGTCAAGTCTTTTAGTGAGATGCTTATTGACTTGCGCGTCAATTATAGTGGTGAAATTAAATTGTCTCTCAGATAAATTACTCATTGAGAAGCTGATTCATTGGCTGAATTTGAAGGATTTACGAAGTCTGACTAACGTGGGCGGTATTAAATATCTTTCTTGGATTTTGTAGGTTTGTGACTTTGCTGCAGATATGTAGGCCTAATACTTGTGAATATTTTGTATTAGCTGTAGGCTTATTTTGGAAATTTGTGGCTGTGTATTTTAAGTAATTTTAGGTTTTGGATTTGTCATACCTATACCTTTTGTACGGTAATTTTATGGGCTTGTTGATCTGTGTGTGTGTTTTTTTTAAGAGTTTAGGTTTGTGAGGTATTGTAATTACATTTTTAAGAATTTAGGTTTTTGAGGTATTTTAGCTACATTTTTAAGGGCTTAGGTTTGTGAGGCTTTGCAGTTACATTTTTACGAATTTATGTTTGAGGCACTGTAATTACATTTTTGCCTTTTTCACTTTAGGTAGTTTTGTGAGCTCAACAGTTTGTGTATTTGTTCATATTGCTGGCGTGTGAGCACTCGCAGAACGTGAAGGTCAAGTACCCTCCCTCACTGTGAACCAAATGACAGACTCAAAACTCTTGTGTCAACAGTCGTTTTATTTATCGTAACTGATCACTTGCTTCCAATTAATCCCCTCTTGTTATCTGCCTGCGACAGTGTTGTATATATCATGCCCGGGATTAAGTGCACACAGTTACCTTTCTAAAGTCAGGGCGTTCCTTAAAAAATGTCAGAGATTAAGTCTTCCTGTGCTACGCGTTTTTAATCTTGCATGTCTCTCACAGTCTTTGTTATGTTATCTATCTATTCATGTTGCATGTTTCGCGTTTATATTTAAACGTTGCTTTCCTTCTTCTGTTTATAAGTGGGTTCCTGACTCTCTCGTATGCATACACGAACGTTTTATATTACACACACACACACATACAAATGAACAGTCTGTGGATTTTACTTCAGTGATTTACACTGTTTTCGTGACTAGGCTTCTAGACCTTGTTTACCTCTAGTATGACTTGCATGAATAATTCCTGAATAAAACGTCGGTAAAGGTCCATATTGTTTGTCCTAAAACACACACTGGAAAGACCAGCTCCGGATAACGCTACAGGTGAGCCATGAATGAAGGTGCGTTGCCTGAAGGAGCGTTGCCTGCGTTTACAACTAGCCCCTTTTGAATTTCAGATTGCACTGTTTATCCTGTGATAAATGAGCAGATAAAACCGCAGAGCTCGAAAATGAAAGAGAAACACCGAAGAATAATGCACGAGGTTTTAAAAGTTAAAATCCAAGAAACTTTGCAAGAAAGAGTACAGCAACGCAAAGATAATTTCGGTCATTTGGTAAAAGGTAGAAACGAAGTAATATCATTGGCAGCATTTTAACTTCAACACAAAGATGAATGTGGTGCATCTTGCTCCTATCAGCCAGCTGGGACCATACAAAGCAGATGCAACAACAGCTTTCAACACAGTGTTTTATTAGAAAATAATAACGAAGGACAGTATTCACTACAAGACCTGTACACGAAAATTAAGGAGACTTTCGATGCTGATGCCGAGGTTGTATACACTCGAATACAAAGTACTAGCAAAATATAGAGCAGATATTACCATAAGCAAGATTTATGGCACGATATTGTTGCATCATTCACAGAAATATTTAGTAGGTCCTTATCAGATAGTTGGTACAACAACAGCTGTTCGACAGAATAATATGCGTAATACAAGAGGGTGACCTACTAGCCAGTTACATGATCTATGAGTTAGCTCCTATGTCCCCTTCACTCTTTAACGAAGTTTCAATGAGGAATGAAAATAAGGTAACACTCGCAACTCTACTTGAAACATGACGACCATGGGAAGACAATCTCAGAAGACTACCATTATGTCGAGAATGGCGGCGACCTTTATAGGTGTACGAGAATGTCCCAAAAGCCTACACAAATTATGTCATCAAGCATCATGGGAACAGAGCATCAATGAACTTTCATGGTTATCAGGAAACCGTGACAACTGAAGCTCAAGAACAAAATCATCATATACTTCCAAACTCGTCTCTGCTGAAGCTGTAAGGAAAATGGAACCACAATAGTACAACAATCAGATTGTGTTAGTAACAGACCTAATACAACACACAGCTGGTTAATAAACTGAAGAAACTGCCAATTTGCCGGTATAATGGTTCATCAGTGATGCTGATACATTAATTTTTAGAACAGAAGATGAATAGCAGAAAATTACGGAAGTGGCTGATGACACGGATTTACTTCAACTTCTCATTTCCCATTCCTAGCTATTCGCTAAAAGAATCTATGAATCATGAAGCCTTGTGAAGCTGGCGGTCCCAACAAGACATAATATTAGCAAACTGCAAGCAACTCTGACACATGTTGCAACATCATCATTTCTTTCAATCACCGGTTGTGACATAGCGTCAACATGCCACGGCAAAGGCAAGGAAAAATTTAAAATCCTGAAACATAACCAATCACTAATCCTAGTGATTTCACTGGACGCCTAGCGTTATGAGCGGGAGTGGTGAGTCCACTCTAGTGTCACGCCTTCAGTACTCGGTTCGATCCCCAGCCAGCTGCGATTGTTTTATTTGATTAAATTTCTGTTATGTTACTAAACATGAATTTGAGCAACATTTCTTGAATTATATATATTTTTTAATAAAACGTTCAGTTTAGCAGCCATATAGGCTTCAAAACATTTAAAAAATGTTGGAAAGCGCCGGTGTAGGCTGGCTTGACACTTTTAATATATCGTTCTAGATACATACACAGTATTTACAGTTGCACCAATTTTCCAGATTTTATCTAATTATTTCCGCTCAATAGTTCGAAATTAATTTTCCGTTTAATTATACAAAATTGATTTTTACCTCTGCCGTCGTCCGCGGCGGCAAAGGAAAAAAAATAATGAAAATTTTAAGTGTTAATTCGTGTTAATATATTTATAAACACACACATACACACACACACACACACACACACACACACACACACACACACACACACACACACACACACACAAAAGAGATGTGCATGTTGATACCAGGTGAAGAGTTCTTCATCCAGAGAAGTGGAGCATTTTGCATCGAATCTGATAGCCTAGCATACACTCCCCAGCACTGCATAACCCCTATGGACTTAGATAATAATAATAATAATCATATAATTATTATTATTATTATCATCAAGTCTTCACGATGACTGAATATCGAAAATCAAGAGGAAGTCCCACGTACGATAACTCTCCACTGATCGTTACTCTGTAATCACGTAATGTATTGCTGATCACTTGCGTCAGCTTGTCACCTCACATCGATAATTTGCGTCTAACAATTGTGTGATCAACGTCTCGTGATTAATCTGTCATCACTGGCTATTCATACATCGATTATATTCTTTCAAAGTCGTGAAAAATCCCATTCCTTTCCCTGAGTAACCTTCATCCCGATATTATTATTATTACTATTATTATTACTATTATTATTATTATTTTTATTACTATTTTTCCTCACCAGGTCGTAACCAATCTTCCATTCTTTTTCTATCTCCTATTTCGTGAACTTTGCAGTAAATATTTTTCCCCCTCTTCCTCTACTCTTTTTCCACCCACCTCTCCTTCCCTCAGGTAAAACTGACAGCAGCTGATGAATATTTGATGCTTCGAGCCAATTATCGCTTAATTAACAGAGGTGTGAAGACCACCCGACACCGTGTTTCTATACTCATCCAGGATCAGCTGATCACTTATAAACAAACTCTGAGCATCAGCTGGTCACTTATAAACAAAGTCTGAACACCAGCTGATCACTTGTCTATGTGACGTCCTATGAATGTTGAACATCAGCTGATCACATGTAAAGAAACTGTGCATCAGCTGATCATTTGTAACCTCTGAACATTAGCTAATCACTTCCAGATATTTTAAATCCTCAAGATAGAATTTGAACAATAAAAAAAGAACTACTCCTTTCTCTATGAAAAGTAAACAAGAGACACCAACAAAAGTCATACAGAAATAATGCTTTATTTTTAAAGCATTTTTCTATAAGCTATTTAGGCACTGTCAATGAGGTAACATTTTTAAAAAAATGGTGTTATATTAAAAGGTTAGTATCTATTTTAAATCTGTGACCATGAGGCCTGGTCACAAACCTGGCCGAGGGGGCGTTGACCCCCGGAACCCTCTCCAGGTATACTCCAGGTATATATAACATGATTTGAAGTCAGAGAACAGATGCCGCGAGTTTGACGTAGCTCCGCTAATTCATTATTGCTCCAGAAGGCTAAGAAGGATAGGCACTATAAATTAGTCCTAAGCTTAAAAACAGCGAAATTTACTGCCCAATAACGATACAAGTCTTCGTTTTAATAAATTATGTAAGCATTGAATGTCTGAGGTTTGTCTGATGAAGTACATTTACAAGTTATCCCTTCAAGGGAGGTTCCGGTGAGAGGCTCTTGATGCAACAAGGAACAGAACCTGATATCTCCTTCCTTGGATCAATCCTGTTTGCCTCCTAGTCACTGTGTGACCCCCCCTACTGGTTTATCGCTCTCTTCAAGAACTGGAAAAAAATCTCAAAAAAAAAAAAATTGTAGCGGGGAAAAGGGTCTTTGACTCACTGCACTCAGCAAATTTCTCGCTGAGGCTAAGCTAGGCTGCGTTAGGTTAGGTTAAGTTAGGTTAGGTAAGGTAAGGTTAAGTTAGGCTAGGTTATGTTGTCCTTTATCCATAAAAGTTAGACTATTATAATATGCCACAACGGAAAAAAATATAAATGTTTGATAAATCGATAAAAAGTTTGGCCGCACGAGCGGAAAATGGGCAGCCACTGAGAGCTGTAGAAAAGAAGGTGAGATTTGGACTGTTGAACGAGCCTTCATCAGTCCCCCGCATGACTGTCTTTACAACAGTCAAATGCTGTCTGTGATTAAGAGATGAGATGGTGATACATAATTCATCCCAATCATACAGAATCATATCTTCTCCGTGTTAATTATCATAGTTTTAAGGCTGCCGTAAGGAAGACACGACAATCGTAAGGTGTTAATTTAATATAAGAAAATTAAAGCAAAATAAAATCGATGTAGAGGGAAGAAAATTTCTCCTAACTTTTGACCTGGGATTACCCAAAGCCTCGTGTTGGATTAAAAAAAAAAAGATGGAATTTTTAAAGCAAGAGTAACAACAAAAATTATAGAGGTCACATAGCATCAATATAATAAATGGCAAACGAAACCGAGAAGTAGATGAGTGACACAGATGGGCAACAAGTGTCTGGAAAGTTTCTCCTTCACATCAGGCTTCGAATACTGAGATGACTATAAATGGAGACCACAGAAGCAGTGGAGAGGATACAACGATGGAGAGATCACATCAAATTCACCTCTCCACTGCTTCTGCTGTCTGTACACTTAGTCATATCTGTATTAGACTGGAGAAGCCTACCGAGGAGAAACGTTTCAAAAATATAGACAACTAACTGCTGCACATGTATCTCAGTTCATATAGCTCCTGAAGAAAGGGAGGAACTCAGGTTAGCTCATAAGACAGGGAGGATAAGTTCAGTTCCTTGACTTAGGAGCCCTCGTCTGCTGTAAGTTATCATTATCTTAGGATATCCTACTGTGATCCTTTGGTTTTAAATTGAAGGCGAGAAAATAGCGAGGGTGGGCCAGCGGATACTTGACAGGTTAGCGGGTCGTCATCTGGTTAGGAGCGTGAGAGGTCCTTGTTTCTCGATGGACAAAACACAACCACAGCAGTGAAGACAAAACGTTGAAGAACAAGGTTTTATTACGCAAACGTTTATCTCCGTGTAGAGCATTATCGGTCCCGATGACAGAATATACGGCGAAACGCTCTCCCAATTAAAAAAGTCTCTGTAATGTATGATGCTCACCAAAATATTAGTCCTAAAATGGCCAAATAAAGAGACTTCGTTTTACCAATGGTTCGATTATTGGTTAAGGCGTTTGAAGTTGCGCGTAATCTTTTCACTACTAGACATGAATACTTTAATTCCTGACACTGGGATTAAAGCCGATCTCAGAAGCACATATACGCTGAGAGAACTACATCTCACCATGGATATATCCATCGTTTTACAGAGATAAGTCGAAAGATGTGTAACATCGTCTCAATTCCCCAAAAAGCAGAACGACGGGAAACGCAGACTCAGTGATTTCCCTTTCCCCTACCCGGGGATATCTGATTACCATCGTGACGGCAGAGCAGCAGCTGGGGGTTTTGGGTAATGAGGTTAAGGATGAGGAGTGCAGGTGTTAGGTCGACCTTACAGGTGCACAACCGCTTCCCATTTACCTGTAAATGGGACGTTAATGAAATAATCACATTCGACGAACTGTATGACCCACACGGATTTGGCGCTTGTATTTTTTTACTCGGTACAACAACAGCAATGGTAATGTCTAGCGAAGAACTGGGAAGCCATCATGTAAACATCTACCTGTTCTTGTGTCTGCCTATCTGTATGTGCGTCACTGTATTTGGAATCCAGGAAAAAAAAAAAAACACGGAACGGGTGGGATTTGAACCCATGGCGAGCGAGTCACTAAATATCGTGTAACCATTTTTCCCCACAAAGCTCTTTTCTTTTTCTTTTATTTTTTTTCAAGCAAGGTTTTACAAAGTTAGGTTAAGGTTCCTAACTTTATTTACAAGCTAAGAGCTGTTACCTGCATCATCTCATTTGAAAACCTTTTTTATCGTTATGAGACACAAATAGGGAAGTGAGTACCTTGTACCTCAGGTGGGGAAAGTCCAGCTCCACACTAGAGTCCCAGCGAGGTTATGAACTTTATATACAAAGTGAGACTAGAAGAAGCAGATCTTGAGGAAGCTGAAGAACGTGAGCTGCAGCTTTCTTGAATTTACTTTAAACGTCTTGAATTTTATTCATCTTCTTTCAACCTGTCTTAATAACACCTCCCCCCCTTCCTTCCCCATCTAACCCTTCAAGTGCCACGGGGCTCTTAAAAAAGCTCTTGATCCGGGGATTAGGATAAAAACTAACTGCCTCCAAGTACCCAAGAAAACATCAGCATTAATTAACTTCCGTTAACCCGCGATACCGAGAATAATGGAACTCCTTCCTACCCCAGAAGTAGACTGTCTACCCACCACTGATTTCCAATACTGTGGGGATCTTTAGTCAGTCTCACTATTTAACTATTTTTCGACATGGATATTCCTTGTATACAACATTTATAATACACAGTAAACATGAAAAATAGTAAACCACAATACCGTGGCACGAACAATTCACTAAAAAAACGCATTTAGGACCGAAACGAAGCTTCGGTCCGTCCTGGACCATTCTGTGACTTGACAATGGTCTAGAACCGACAGAATAGTCGTCATAAAGTTCCTCTCTTAAGTGTGGGTTACTGATGAACACAGTATATATTAATGACAATTATAGTGGGTATAGAGATGGCCAATGAGGAGTTAATTACTCCTAGTAATTAACGGTATTTACATTTACTAATAAGTATACATTAGAATAAGGCAGTAGTTTAACACGCAGTAATAACAGTAGATAATTGAACAGTCATTACAGGATACGTAGGATGAAATAATATAAACACTAGGGGTAATATATAGATCCTTCAGAATAAGGTATACAATCCACTGGCAAAAATGACTCCTATTACTTACAATAGTATCTAAATCCTCATATTAGGAATAACCTTAATTCACGTCGCCTTAAACTGCAAATTCAGCAGTGGACCTCATCTAGGCCTACAGCACCAAGAGGTTCCAGCCTCCATACACACCTCTCCAACCTGTAGCCTCTTCCAAGACTCGACCAAAAAATCTCTCGTCCACTGTCTTATATTAACACGGGTCATCCCAAGCCTCGCCCACACAAACAAAACCAGCCAGAAGTTGCAGTTCCTCTGAAAATCCGCAACACCTGGTGGATAGATTTGGCTGTATTTAAATACACAAGACTTTTCCTTGCCATTATAGCGTACAATAATCTACAAGTATACATGAAGTAATTATCTGGCACTTACAGGTGGTGAGGCTTTCACAGTGACCTTCCCAACTCAACAATGTTATTTGCACAGAAGTTCACACAGTGAAGCGAAGTCTACCTGTCTCATCTCTCCTTGTATCTTTGTCTGTTGCTAAATTTCAGAGGAAAAAATTGAAATAATATACTTTTTTCACAAAACTATTTAAACGTCATTAAACTAACTAGATTAGATGCAAGTATTACACACATCAAATGCATGTATCTTCCTCTGGTACGTGTGTGTTATTATAAATAGTTTAGGACAGCTCTACATTCCACTGATTAAAATAATTTATACAAAATGGTACTTCCTTACTACAAAAGGTTACACAGCACTTGCCGTTTTTCTTCAGTTCTGTCGTCATTAAGCTGCTGTATCCTTGATTGTTTTACCAGGCTTTTACGGGTCATCAAGGAGTCTACTCACGGCTCTTAAAAGTCTTAGCAACATCACGCAACTCTTAACTACCTTCAGACCATCTTCAACCTCTTACAACGTCTTACAACCTTTCACACTCATCCTTAAATTCTTCCTTCAGCCCTCCTTCCTCGTCCTTAAAATACCCACAATATTCCTCTCACTCCGAAGCCTCCTCCAAGCTTCCCCAAACCCTCTACTTAAAATAAAAATCTCTCTGAAGGACTTAGGGTCCCGGCCAACAGCTAAATGCAGATCAAAATGCTTTTATTGCGTCGACAAGTGACGTAGTTACCTTTGAAGCGAACTGGAGCCGAGACAAACTCGGAAGTTTGACGGAGTGAAGGAAAAACTGGATTCCATTTACAAACACTTAAGAGCGATTTGGAACCTCTGTTTACTCTCCCTTGATCTCCCTCCTCACCAGCTGAGTGACGCTATATAATGATGGAATTTAGAGTATTTCAATGTCCGCTCCGTACGTGGGCTGTTGTGGCTCGCTGAGCCGTGCGTTTTCTATCGGGAGGGAAAAATGCTTCTTATAATTCCCGAGATTGCAGAATATTATGGTTAATGCATCGTTTCATTTGCAACTCTTCCGGAGGTTTGAGCGAGATCTGGGCCAGTTTAAAAGATGAAAGGCTAGGTTGTCAGCAACAGAGTTTGCAATATATTTAGTTTTGCTTCACGTACGAGAAAACTCACCCAAACCTACTCGTACAGAGGGTGGGCCACGAGACGAGACCTACACGCACAGAGGATGGGCCACGAGACGAGACCTACACGCACAGAGGGTGGGCCACGAGACGAGACCTGCACGCACAGAGGGTGGGCCACGAGACGAGACCTACACGCACAGAGGGTGGGCCACGAGACGAGACCTACACGCACAGAGGGTGGACCACGAGAAGAGACCTAACAGCACATTTCAAGGTAGGTGAAATTGCTGACCTAGAAAATGTACAGAGAACCTTCACGACACCCATAACTGCGATAAAACACGTCAATTACTAGGAACGCTTGAAGTTCCTAAACCAGTACTCCCTAGAACGCAGGCGGGAGAGATACATGATCATATACACTTGGAAAATCCTAGAGGGATTAGTATCAAACTTGCACACGAAAAATCACTCCCTATGAAAGCAAAAGACTCGGCAGACGATGCAACATATCCCAATGAAAAGCAGGGGTGCCACTAGCACGATAAGAGAACACAATAAGTGTCAGGGGTCCAAGACTGTTCAACTGCCTCCCAGCATACATAAGGGAAATTACCAATAGACCCCTGGCTGTCTTCAAGAAGGCACTGGACACACACCTAAAGTCAGTATCTGACCAGCCGGGCTGTGGCTCGTACGTCGGGTTGCGTGCGGCCAACAGTAACTGCCTGGTTGATCAGGCCCTGATCCACCATAAGGCCTGGTCACAGACCGGGCCGCGGGGACGTTGACCTCCGGAATTCTCTCCAGGTATACTCCAGGTAACCCTTTCAACCAAAATTAGGAGGGTATAAGTGAGTGCACATGCGCAGAATTACTAATTCCCTTTCCTACTGTTAACTAACATCAATATCATATATCCTCCATCATACTCTACTTCTCTTCCACTGTCTTCTGTAAATATTTCTACAGTCTTCATCTTATTTCCAGGTATTGTACTGATAAAAGTCACTGGAGGGCGAAACGTCTACAGAGTACATTATGGGGAATCGCTAAACCCGTAGGAATTATACAGCGTATAAGGGGAGGATATGGAAGGCATTAAGGCTCAATTCAAGGATCTGAAGCACAGATCCAATTCCATGGATCAAGAGCCCCTCACCAGCATCAAGGAACCTCCCTTGAGGGGTACAAAGTAAAGATACTGCAGTCAGTTATCACTAAACAATTAAAGCTGGATTTATTACAGTGGTCACCGTGACCAAGCAAGAGACCCGAGGCTTCCAACATTCCTAGTAACTCTCAGAAGATAAACAAAGTTGCATGGAAAGTTCAGGACATTTTCAAACATTTTTTTTGAAGCCATAAAATATTTCTAGTGCAACTTTTTTTTTTTTTTTTACGGAGACCTCTAGCAAGACAGCAGTTGAATGAGTGCTGGTGAAAATGTTTCCTCTCTTTTACGGGGTCTCCCTAAATAAATAATAATTCTATTTTATTTTCGTTTTTAAATCAGTTAAGACCTCCTCACGCCATGAAAAAAAAGAATATTCGATTTTTTTCCCGAGAAACAAAGCACCATCATCTGGAAATCGAATACATCTTTTAAAGAATTTCGGTAACTAAAAACCCTGCAAATGTTTGTTATGACAGATTTTATAGTTGGACCCAAAACTGAACCAATCTAACCTTACTAAAAAAAAAAAAAGTCAAATATAAATAGCTTTATTTAGGAAACCAATCAGAGAACTTGCTTAACTTTACTTAGCTGTTTTCCACTGAGGGAAGCGAGGAAGGGAAATCTTTAGATGACGCATTATGGGAAGCAATGGGGAGATTGACAAGCTCGATACAATGGATCACAAACGAATGAGCAGAAGTTTACCTAACCGAGGACACACATTCTCCAATGTGAGGGGGGTGCTCTGGATAGCCTTAATTATAAGTTTGTGTGAGGAAAGCTTAAGTTAGGCTTAATTTTCTTTTTGAATGGGCCCAGAAGAGGGGGTGTTTAAAATTAATTAATATCTGGCAAAAGTTCACAAATAATCTACACTTTGGAGACGAAACTTTAGATGATATTTCGGTTCTTCTTCAGTCATTATCATATCCTAAATCCAGTATCTCGTAAAATGTTTTACGAACTTAAAACAATCTCTTACACTATTTACATTTACAGCCATCTGGTTTATCTCCCTCCCCCAAAAAAAAAAGTATACAAGACTTTTTTTCGGAAAATATGAAGAACAAAATAGATTGAATACTTATATAATTTTTTTTATATATTAGGCACAAAGCTCAAATATTGACACAGTACATACGAAGTGAAGGCAGCCACAGTAAAAAAAAAAAATTAAAATTACTTTCTTAAAGTGTAAGAGAAACTGATCCATAACAACAGTTTAGTTGAACACTTAAATTAAATTTTACTTAAAAGTAAGTTTTCGGAGGAAGTTAATAATAATAGATTTATATGCCTTGAGAATCGACTGAGAGCTTTGAGTTATGTCTATATACAAGGAATTTTTCATCACAGGTGCTACACGTGTTGATTTGAAAGTAAAGGTTATGGCGATACCGTCATCATGTCGGTAATAACCATGTATTAAAGGGAACGTTTCGCCACGAGTAGCGTATTCAGTCTTTAGGACTGGAGAAGCCCCTCATGGGCGAAACGTCTTCTTTAATAAATGTCCTGAGCTGGACGGAAAGGGTCTTTTTCCCACACGCCGACAGCGTTCTCCGGAGGCCCTTAGTCGCGGCACCGCTTTAACTTGCTCATTTGTCAAATACATATCCGCTTTACAAAGGCTAACGTAAGCTACTCAGACCTAACACACAACCTTACCTAAAATATAAACATCATTTGCACCTCCACAAGGAACCTTCCGAAATTAGCTTAACGAATCCCGCGTGAAAATCAACGTGATGCAATGAGAAGTTACTATGCAACGGAGTGTTTTATGTATATATATATATATATATATATATATATATATATATATATATATATATATATATATATACATACGTAGGCCTCTTTATGCTGGTTTATATAAAACGGCGGAGAAGCATACTCGCAATTTCCCACTGCTACACTGTCAACATACAAGAATGTTACCTATGCCAATCTGTTGCAATTTTCAAATATTGTACGTATTATTTTTATTTCGTGTTTATATATATACACTTTTTTTTTTTTTTTTTTTGCAGATGCCAGAATTGTATTTCACCCAATGCTTTTTTTTTCCAGGTGAAGTGTCATTTGAAATTTGTTCTAGTTAGGTTAGGTGAGAGCTCATCAGTGGTATGGACAAGCAACTGCCTGGTATATTGTGCATTACTGTAGTGAATTGTAGCTCTGTACATTGTATTGTGTGTATTATTTCGGTTTATTGCAGTCTGTGTATTGCATTTTGTGCATTGCTTTAGTATATTGTACTTTGCGTATTGTTTTAGTATATTGTATTTTCCTTTTGTATGTTGTATTACTTTATTATATTTTGTGTATTTCTTAATTTCATACATGCTTCTTCTCTATTGCTAATTGCAATATTCTAGACCCATCATGTTGCATATCCTCTTCCCATGGAGGGAGAGGGAGAGAATTATTACATTTTGCATATGTAAATACGATCTTGTTATGGTCAACGACAAATTAATACAAGCTCATCGGGCAGAAGGAAAGGGGAAAAGGAGGGGAAGGGGAGAGAAAGAGGGGAGGGTGAGAGAATGAGGGGAGAGGGGCAGGAATGTAAGAGAGAGAAGGTAAGGACGAGAGTAAGTTAGGTATTGATGGATTATGTTTTGATGGGTCTATTGTTTATCCCTGCTGGGTCTGTTGTTAAGTGTCCCTGCTGGGTCTGTTGTTTGATGCCCGTGCTCTTGCTGTTTCTATTCTCACATTACAATCCTTTATCTCTCCGTTGCTGCTGTTGTTGATATTGCTGTTGCTAGAGTTACAGTTGGTCCTACTGTTACCCTGTTCTTTCTTTCTGTTTTTTCCTCTGTCCCTTCTGCT
The DNA here is from genome assembly GCA_009830355.1 of Cherax destructor. Classification (NCBI taxonomy): domain Eukaryota; kingdom Metazoa; phylum Arthropoda; class Malacostraca; order Decapoda; family Parastacidae; genus Cherax; species Cherax destructor. The sequence continues at coordinate 129,067 of WNWK01002652.1, forward strand.
GTGTCTTTCTTCTCTCTCTCTCGCTCCTCCTTATTCTCTTCCTTCCTGTTACTTCTTTCTCTCTTCTTTCCTGGAGTTTCTTCCTCTCTTCCTTCCTGCTGCTTCTTTTCTCTCTCCCGCTGCTCATGTCATGGCTTCCTGGGAGTTTCTTCCTACAGAACACAATACCTGGCAAACATTGTACACAGCGACATCTTCATTAAAAGATACAACCAACCTCGTATAATTCATATATCTATCTCTCTCTCTCTTTATATATATATATATATATATATATATATATATATATATATATATATATATATATAATCTATATATATCTATATATATCTATATCTCTCTCTATATATATCTCTCTCTATATATATCTCCTCTATATATTCTTCTATATATATCTCTCTCTATATATATCTCTCTCTATATATATCTCTCTTATATATCTCTTATATATCTCTCTCTATATATATCTCTCTCTATATATATCTCTCTATATATATCTCTCTCTATATATATATCTCTATATATATATATATCTCTCTCTATATATATCTCTCTCTATATATATCTCTCTCTATATATATCTCTCTCTATATATATCTCTCTATATATATATCTCTCTATATATATTGTATCTCTCTATATATATATCTCTCTCTATATATATCTCTCTCTATATATATTCTCTCTATTATATATTCTTATTTCTCTCTCTATATACTATATCTCTCTATCTATATACTTCTTCTCTCTATACTTATCTCTCTCTATCTATCTCTCTCTCTCTCTCTATATCTATCTCTCTATTATCTCTCTATATATATATATCTCTCTCTTATATATCTTTATTCTTATTATTCTCTCTCTATCTCTATATTATTCTCTCTATTTCTCTCTTATATCTTATATCTATATTATTATTCTATATATATATTATATCTTATTTCTCTTATATCTATCTATATTCTTATTATCTCTCTATCTTATCTCTTCTATATTATCTCTCTCTATTTTATCTCTTCTCTTATTATATCTCTCTATCTTATCTTCTCTATATTTCTCTCTCTATATATCTCTCTATCTCTCTCTTATATTTCTTTTCTTATATTCTCTCTATTATCTTATTCTTCTTATATATCTCTCTTTTATTATTTATTATATTATCTCTCTTATTTATTTCTATATTTCTCTCTCTATATATCTTTTCTATCTTATATATCTCTTTATATATATATCTCTATTTATATTATCTCTCTATTATCTTTCTCTCTTATATTATCTCTCTATATATTATTATCTCTTCTATTATTTCTCTCTATATATATATCTCTCTATATATATTTTATCTTATTCTTATCTTCTTATCTCTCTATTTATCTCTCTCTATATATCTATATTTATCTCTCTCTATATATATCTTCTCTTATTATCTCTATTTCTCTATATCTCTCTCATATCTTTTCTATTATCTCTATCTCTCTCTATATTTCTTTTATATTCTCTCTTTTTCTTCTCTTTCTCTCTATTTTATCTATTTTCTCTATTATATCTTCTCTCTCTATATTCTTATTCTCTCTATCTATCTCTTTTTCTCTCTCTATTATCTCTCTCTCTATTATATTATCTCTCTTCTTTTCTCTTTATTTTCTCTTTTATCTTCTATTTATTTCTCTCTTTTTTCTCTTATTCTCTTATTTCTTTCTATATCTCTCTATTATTTCTCTCTATATTTATTCTCTTTATTTTTATATCTTCTCTTTATTATTCTCTTTATATTCTCTTATATCTTTCTCTATTATCTTCTCTCTATATATTATTATCTCTCTTTATATTCTCTCTCTATATACTCTCTCTCTTATTCTTCTATATCTCTCTTCTTATTCTCTTACTATATCTCTTACTTATTATCTTCTCTCTATATTCTCTATCTTCTCTATTATCTTCTATTCTCTCTCTTATATTCTCTATCTCTCTCTCTATATCTATCTCTATACTTCTCTCTTATCTTCTCTCTTATTATCTCTATCTCTTCTTATATTTTCTTATCTTCTCTCTTATTTCTTTTATTCTCTCTATCTCTCTCTTATATCTATTCTTCTATCTCTCTCTATATATTATCTATCTATTCTCTCTTATATATCTTCTCTCTATATTCTCTCTCTATATTCTCTATATTATTCTCTCTCTATATTTCTCTTATTTCTATATCTTCTCTCTATATTCTCTCTATATCTCTCTCTCATTATCTTCTCTATATCTCTCTCTATTTCTCTTCTATATTTCTCTTATTATTCTCTTATTTCTCTCTCTATCTTCTCTCTTATATCTCTTCTTATATATCTCTTCTCTCTCTATATCTTATCTCTTCTTTCTCTCTATATTATCTCTCTATCTTTCTCTCTCTTATATCTCTTCTATATCTTCTCTTCTTATCTCTTCTATTCTCTCTCTCTATATTCTCTCTCTTATTCTCTCTCTCTATTTTCTTACTTATCTTCTCTTATCTATATCTTATTCTCTCTATATCTCTCTATATCTCTCTCTATATCTCTCTTATCTATCTCTCTATATATCTCTTCTCTATATATATCTTCTCTCTCTATTATTTCTTCTATATTCTTTCTATTCTTCTATATCTCTCTCTCTCTATTATCTTCTTTTATCTCTCTCTCTTATTATCTTATTCTTTTTATTCTTCTATATTTATTATCTCTCTTATTATTATATCTTCTCTATTTTTTATATTTCTTCTTATATTATCTCTCTTATATATATATTTATCTCTATCTTTTATATATCTCTTATATATCTCTCTATATATATCTTATCTCTTTTATATTTCTCTCTTTATATTTTTCTCTTATTTTTATTCTCTCTCTATATCTCTCTCTATCTTTATCTATATATCTCTCTCTCTTATATTCTCTCTCTATATCTCTCTCTCTATATCTCTCTCTCTATATCTCTCTCTATATCTCTCTCTATATCTCTCTCTCTATATCTCTCTCTCTATATCTCTCTCTCTATATCTCTCTCTCTATATCTCTCTATCTCTCTATCTCTCTCTCTATATCTCTCTATTATCTTCTATATCTCTCTCTCATTCTCTCTCTCATATCTCTCTCTCTATATCTCTATTATATCTCTCTATATTCTCTATATCTCTCTCTATCTCTCTCTCTCTATATCTCTCTCTATATCTCTCTATATCTCTCTATATATCTCTCTCTATATCTCTCTTATATACTCATTCTCTATATCTCTCAATCTCTTCTATATCTCTTATATCTCTCTCTCTCTATATATCTCTCTCTATATATCTCTCTCTCTATATATCTCTCTTTATATCTCTCTCTTTATATATCTCTCTATATTTTCTTTTATATCTCTATATATCTCTACTCTATATCTCTCTCTCTATATCTCTCTCTCTCTATCTCTCTCTCTATATCTCTCTCTCTATATCTCTCTATATATCTCTCTATATCTCTCTCTCTTCTCTCTCTCTCTATCTCTATATATATCTCTCTCTATCTCTCTCTCTATATTTATATATATCTCTCTCTATCATCTCTCTATCTCTCTCTCTCTATATATATATATATATCTCTATCTCTCTCTCTCTCTCTATATATATATATATATATATGTCGTGCCGATTAGGTAAAACTTGCGATTTTGGCTTAAATAGCAACGCTCATCTTGCCATATAAGACAAGCGAAAATTTGTGTATGCAATAATTTCGCAAAAATCATTCGGAACCTAAAGAAAAAAATATATTTCATTGTGTTTGTTTATTATTAAATTAATGTTAACGTATCTAAAATATATTTAGTTGGGTTAGGCTAAAATAAATTGCGCTTGTTGTAATAAGGTTAGGTAGGTTTTCAAAGTTTCTCTTGGTACAAAATTATAAATTCTTACATTAACATAAATGAAAAAATATATCTTTAAACGTATAAGAAAATTTTAGAAAGGACTTAATTTTAGACGAGTTCTTGCTAATTGACCAGTTTTACCTAATCGGCACGACATATATATATATATATATATATATATATATATATATATATATATATATATATATATATATATATATATATATATATATCCTTACTTTCACGTGCACTTGAAGTCAAACTTATTTTGTTTGAAGGTATAATGATGAAATTCCTTTTATTTGGTAATAAATAATAGGAAAGATTTTCAACAAATATTACTCACCTGTTGTGCACACGTCTTGATATTACTCGCCCTTCGTGCGCACGTTTTGATATTACTCATCACCACTGCGAGAAATATACAAGGAAACTGACACACAATAAGCAATATAATCTTGAGTTCTAACTCATTGATGCTATAATTTCGCTTGAAGCCCACACCACACACGGGGTTTCGGACAAGTTTGATCCCGTTCCTTGTTCAGAGAGATCGGTTAAACACACAGGTCATTTCCTTTCCCGGTATTACTGTGGTATATCGTCAGTAGGGCGGGGAAGGGCAGGGGTGAGATGGATTTTGCTTGTCAGGAGGAACTGAAGAATTTCCCCTGTATCGGGTTTTATTTATACTGATGGTCCATAGGTTGCGGCTTCACCTGGAGAGGGTTTCGGGGGTCAACGCCCCCGCGGCGTGATTTCTCCTTGGGTTTGCGCTGGCTTACTGGTCCACCACATACGCGGTTAATATAGAATAAAAAGGCATAATACCGCGACTGAAACATTACACAAATAACCCGCACGTTGCAGAAAGAAGATTATGACGACGTTTCGGTCCAACTTGGACTATTGATTGGCCACAGTTTATCAATTCGCGATAAAGTCGTGCTGGACAAAACACCTTCTCAATAAAATGGCATAAACTGCATACTGTGTCTTGTTAACTTGTCACCGCCCTCGGTGACCATGTCTTCTCGTGCTGCAAGCGACCATCTTCCTGCCCTTGCTACAGATTCACCAAACTACGGTGGTGAGCACCTTCATCACTCGACCTATCTATACTCTTTCTTACCCATACTCTTGTCGCCTTTACCTCATTCGACCTATAAATTCTCCTTCCTGTCCATACTTTCTTCCTCTACTTGCCCTAAGCCTTTTTATTATGCTTTACTCTCCCTTCCCTTCATATCTCCCTCCCTCCTTTTTTGCCTTATTATCCCTATCATACTTCACCCCGTCTTACCATCGAGTTATTTACCCTTTCTCGCTCTCACCTTCATCTCCTTCTCTTCCCCAGGGTGCTGCTGCTGCCCTACTTTATATGATAGTTGTAGAGTGCGTACAATAGCTAGCAATGGCTTCCTGTCACATTTCATCACACAGGATGGGTTGCAAACAGATTCCATTACCCTAGGTACGAAACCCATTCTGTGTGATGAAATAAGAGAGGGGGGAACATAGCTTTTGTTCCCACTATGCAATTATCATCTGGAGTAGGGAAGCCGTACACTGTTGATGTTAGTAATTTTGTTGAAAAAAAGTGTCTGTCGTCTTGCCTCTCGCCTCATCCGACACCACGGAGGCCCGGAGGACTGTTTGCTGAGAGTCTATCCATTTATTTTCTTTTTGCCTCTCCAAGGGAGAGTGCCTTGATGCCGGTGTGAAGACAATTGGCACATGCTGAGGTACAAGCGTTTACTGGGAAAACGTTTCGCTTTGTATTCTGCTTAATGAAATGGCACGAACGGCTAAATGTTGTCACAATAAAAGCCTCTGTATGTTTTGTCTTTTCCTTCTTTTTTTTTTGTCGGCAATAAGGCCATTTCCCGGATCTTGACGACGGTAAGGAGTTCTGTATACAAGAAACAAACTATCTTTCAATTCCCTTTGATCAAATCTCATTTCCTTCCATTCCACGGAGACACTACGTGACCTATACTTGTTTGGCGCTCTCCCATGAGAATAATAAATATAATATACTCTCCCAGAGCAAGGAAGAAAAAAAAAAAAGAGGAAGAAAAAAAGAGCAGAAAAGAAAGACAAAGGCAGCCGCCAGAGGCTTGTCGAGACATCTAGCGATTGATAACTGAAAGAGTCAATGTGTCGCTCGCAACTTTTGCACACACGTACACACACACGAACACACACACACAGCCAGGAGCGAGTCTCGACCCCTGCAACCACAATTAGGTGAGTACACACACGAGGCGAGGTGTCAGAGTGGGCGCCTGTAACGAGCGGGGGGAAGGGGGGTGCCACATGGATCAGTCCTAGGACCGGTGCTGTTTCTGGTATTTATGAACGACATGACGGAAGGAATAGACTCCGAAGTGTCCCTGTTTGCAGATGATGTGAAGTTGATGAGAAAAATTCAATCGGACGAGGACCAGGCAGAACTACAAAGGGATCTGGACAGGCTGTACGCCTGTTCCAGCAACTGGCTCCTGGAGTTCAACCCCACCAAGTGCAAAGTCATGAAGATTGGGAAGGGCAAAGAAGACCACAGACGGAGTACAGTCTAGGGGGCCAGAGACTACAAACCTCACTCAAGGAAAAGGGTATTGGGGCGAGTATAACACTGGGCGCATCTCCTGAGGCGCACATCAACCAAATAACTGCTGCAGTATACGGGCGCCTAGCAAACCTAAGAACAGCATTCCGACATCTTAATTAGGAATCATTCAGAACCCTGTACACTGTGTACGTTAGGCCCATATTGGAGTATGCAGCACCAGTTTGGAACCCACACCTAGCCAAGCATGTAAGGAAACTAGAGAAAGTGCAAAGGTTTGCAACAAGACTAGTCCCGGAGCTAAAGAGTATGTCCTACGAGGACAGGTTAAGGGAAATCGACCTGACGACACTGGAAGACAGGAGAGATAAGGAGGATATGATAACGACATAATACAGAGTAATCGACAAGGTAGACAAAGACATGATGTTCCAGAGATGGAACACAGCAACAAGGGGACACAGTAGGAAGCTGAAGACTCTGATGAATCACAGGGATGTTAGGAAGTATTTCTTCAGGCACAGAGTTGTCAGGAAGTGGAATAATCTGGGAAGTAATGTAGTGGAGGCAGGATTCACACATAGCTTTAAGAAGAGGTATGATAAAGCTCATGGTGCGGGAAGAGTGACCGAGTAGCGACCAGTGAAGCGGCGGGGCCAGGAGCTCCTGCAACCATATGTGAGCATACAAACTAAAACACTCGACGGGACTGCATGTCTTTGCATTATATATATATATATATGTCGTGCCGAATAGGTAAAACTTGCGATTTTGGCTTAAATAGCAACGCTCACTTTGCCATATAAGACAAGTGAAAATTTGTGTATGCAATAATTTCGCCAAAATCATTCTGAACATAACGAAAAAAATATATTTCATTGTGTTTGTTTATTATTAAATTAATGTTAACGTATCTAAAATATATTTAGTTGGGTTAGGCTAAATTAAATTGCGCTTGTTGTAATAAGGTTAGGTAGGTTTTCAAAGTTTCTCTTGGTACAAAATTATAAGTTCTTATATTAACATAAATGAAAAAAATATATCTTTAAACGTATAAGAGAAAATTTTAGAAAGGACTTAATTTTAAATGAGTTCTTGCTAATTGACCAGTTTTACCTAATCGGCACGACATTATTTTTTTTTTTAAAAAAAAAAAAATTTTATATATATATATATATATATATATATATATATATATATATATATATATATATATATATATATATATATATATAATGTTGAGGCTTAGCCAGTTAAAACACACGCACTAAATGTAAAACCTATCCACTTAATACCATAAAACCCAAGAACTTTGTCGACAAGTCTACCAACTTTAAACAAACTTTGGGTTGACTTTCGACGTTTGTCGTCTTTGTGAAATTTAGCTTTGAGGAGCCACGGAGCACATGATCACTGCCCTCGGGAACACGGAACATTCCAGGAGAAGGATCATTCAGGATTAGGAAGCACGGAACACTCAGAAACCGGAAACAAAGAGGACGCAACAAACAGGGAATTCTCAGGAACAGGGAACACCAAGGAACACTCGGTAACAAGGAACACTCGGTAACAAGGAACACTCGGTAACAAGGAACACTCGGTAACAAGGAACACTCGGTAACAAGGAACACTCGGTAACAAGGAACACTCGGTGTGTAGTTACTAATGTGTGTGTACTCACCTAGTTGTGGTTGCAGGGGTCGATTCATAGCTCCTGGCCCCGCCTCTTCACTGGCCGCTACTGGGTCACCCTCCCTGCGCCATGAGCTTTATCATAGAAATAAATGGTATAAAATACCGACACAATGGAAAAATAAACACATAAGCAGTATAATGTGATCCTTATTGACAACGTTTCGCCCACGCAGGCTTTATCGAGTCACAGCAGATCTACCTGGAAATGAGCAACATGGAGATATATAGGTACAGTCAGGTGAGATGCTGGGTCAGGTGGAGAGCTGCATGTGAGTCTTAAAGTAGTGTGATAGTTGAAACATAGTGTGACTTAAGGACCTGCAGTGTACCATTCTTGAGTTCTAGGTGGAGCTGAAAGAAGTTTCTTGGCAATAGGTTCAGCTATGTTGTGAAGCCGTTGTTCTGGTTGAGTTGTTGGATATACAGATGAGTGATGATTCTAGATTCTTCGGTATTGCGTGTTGTCTTCTCTGGCGATGAGTCTTGCGTTTCTGTAGTTGATTAAATGGTTGTGTAAATTTCGGTGTTGAACACAGGCATTTCTTGAGTCGTCAGATCTGCCTGCGTACTGGTGTTCTGAAATGCGTGTTTGTAGGTCTCTGGATGTTTCGCCAACGTAAATTTGCTGCAGCCATTACAAGGGATTGTGTATACCTGCCGTGGATTGAAGCTTTCCTGTCTGTTACTGGTAATGTCCTTAATGGTGGTGGATGTGGAGGTGGATACTGGAATGAGGTCTTAGAAAATGTTGGAAACTTGTTTGGAAATGGAGTTGGTGGGAAGGACTATGTATCTCTTCTCAGCACTCAGAATCTGCAGCAGTGAGTTCCTTTGAAGAAGAATGCTCCTCATTGAACAAGTTTTTTCCAAACTTCACTATCCTCGTCACTTCATTAGAGACTGCAGACGACGGGCATTAAACATCTTCAACACACCCAGAGAAGACACTGCTGAGAAGAGATACATAGTCCTTCCCACCAACTCCATTTCCAAACAAGTTTCAACATTTTTCTAAGACCTCATTCCGAGTATCCACCTCCACATCCACCACCATTAAGGACATTACCAGTAACAGACAGGAAAAGCTTCAATCCACGGCAGGGTATACACAATCCCTTGTAATGGCTGCAGCAAATTATACGTTGGCGAAACATCCAGAGACCTACAAACACGCATTTCAGAACACCAGTACGCAGGCAGATCTGACGACTCAAGAAATGCCTGTGTTCAACACCGAAATTTACACAACCATTTAATCAACTACAGAAACGCAAGACTCATCGCCAGAGAAGACAACACGCAATACCGAAGAATCCTAGAATCATCACTCATCTGTATATCCAACAACTTCAACCAGAACAACGGCTTCTACAACATAGCTGAACCTATTGCCAAGAAACTTCTTCAACGCTATCCCACCTAGAACTCAAGAATGGTACACTGCAGGTCCTTTAAGTCACACTATGTTTTCAACTATCACACTACTTTTAAGACTCACATGCAGCTTTCTCCACCTGACCCAGCATTCTCCACCTGACTGTACCCTATATATATCTCCATGTTGCTCATTTTCCAGGTAGATCTGTCTGTGACTCGATAAAGCCCACTGCGTGGGCGAAACGTTGTCAATAAAGGATCACATTATACTGCTTATGTGTTTATTTTTCCAGCTTTATCATACCTCTTCTTAAAGCTATGTATGGATCCTGCCTCCACTACTTCGCTTCCCAAACTATTCCACTTCCCGACCACTCTGTGACTGAAGAAATACTTCCTAACATCCCTGTGATTCATCTGAGTCTTCAACTTCCAACTGACCCCTTGTTGCTGTGTCCCATCTCTGGAACATTCTGTCTGTCCACCTTGTCAATTCCTCTCAGTATCTTATATGTCGTTATCATGTCCCCCCTATCTCTCCTGTCCTCCAGTGTCGTCAGGTCGATTTCCCTTGTGTGTGTGTGTGTGTGTGTGTTTGTGTACGCATAAATACTCTCATATACTGCATATTCATGCATTTAAATGCATGAATAGAATACCCACAGTATACGTAATTTCATTCCTGGTGTACAACCTGGACAGGGTTTCGGGGGTCAACGCTCCCGCGACCCGGTCTGTGACCAGGTCTCGGTCCATGAATGTACACACACACACACACACACACACACACACACGGTACCAGTCATGGACATCCGGATCGCTTTTCAACTTTGACTCTTGTGTTTCCTTTTCCTCCTGGACATGGTCAAAATGCCGGATGCTGCGTTCCCCCTTCCCCAGCGTGTCCTGTTGATGGTAAGAGAGAGAGAGAGAGAGAGAGAGAGAGAGAGAGAGAGAGAGAGAGAGAGAGAGAGGGTGGAGCCTCCACCATTCCTTGTACTGGACGACCCCCACACACGAGTATCCAGCACATGTATTTACACAATACAGCAGCGGCTCCAGTGTGTCCTCTCTGTTGTCCTCGTTGACTTCACAGTCACTCTGACCAGTCATTACAGTCACTCTGACCAGTCATTACAGTCACTCTGACCAGTCATTACAGTCACTCTGACCAGTCATTACAGTCACTCTGACCAGTCATTACAGTCACTCTGACCAGTCATTACAGTCACTCTGACCAGTCATTACAGTCACTCTGACCAGTCATTACAGTCACTCTGACCAGTCATTACAGTCACTCTGACCAGTCATTACAGTCACTCTGACCAGTCATTACAGTCACTCTGACCAGTCATTACTTGAAACCTCGGAATGAAATATTCTGAACAGTTCTTTCAGGGAGGTGTCTTCTTACAGGTGAAGGGCTCTCGATCCATGGAACCGGAGTTACTCTTCACCTCCTCAAATCAAATTGGGTCACCTTGCTCATGAAAATAATAATGATAATAATAATAATAATATTATAATGCGCACTTCGATATATACTGTATATTAAAAATTTTTTACTCCATTCTAACCATATTAAAAATGGAGTCTCAGAAAGATTTACAATGGAAATAACACATTTTGTTTGGTGTAATGAAGAAGGTCACAGGGTAAGGCAGAAATATACAGTGCCTTGCTCCTATTATTATTTTGTTGTGCCAGCGGTCAACGTTTCTAGGAAAAATTTCTATATATATATATATATATATATATATATATTTTTTTTTTTCAACAAGTCGGCCGTCTCCCACCGAGGCAGGGTGACCCAAAAAGAAAGAAATCCCCAAAAAGAAAATACTTTCATCATCATTCAACACTCCTCTATAATTATATATATATATATATATTACACATTTAATTTGATTAATTTCATCCGTCAAACGCTAACTTGAGAAATGACTTTTAATTACGATTTGAAAAATTATCGAAATTATACAATCTAGAAAATGGGGCATAAGTAGAATTACTAGAACTGTCACGTAATTAGAAAGGTATTAGAAGCAGCCTCAGTGATTAGCGTAGCTTTGTCGACCGTTGCTGAATTAAAGTATAATTGGAGGATAATTGCACAGACAAGACCTTTACAAAGAACCTTAATGTGATACCAATAAGAAGTAATTACACAGAGACACGAAACACACACACACACACACACACACACACACACACACACGACCAGTGAAGAGGCGGGGCCAGGAGCTGTGATTCGACCCCTGAAACCACAACTAGGTGAGTACAGGTGGAGGACGTGTGAAACCAGATTTCCACAGACAGAACTGCCCAGGTATGAGAGAATTCCGAGTGAAGTATAGAGAGAGAACAGGAAGGGAAGTCACTGAATGAAGTAAATTAATACCTAATCCGAAAGTGCTGCTAGGAGACGACTAAGAAGAATCTAAGAAGAATCTTATAACCAGAAGAGGAAGAAGCAACTGTCAAAGCAAGAGCGCTTGTGGCTTAACCAAACATGCAGTAAAGAAAAGATGCAAGAGCATAGAAACAATGTATAAAGTAAGGACAGAAAAACCAGATAAGCGAACAAAGTCGAAAATGAATACGTACGAGTGAGCTGCAACCAAGAATGTAAGTGTGCCAGGTTGAGTTGACAGTGAGGTATAGTGGGTTGATTTAGGTTTGTAATAAATTTAGACAGGCCAGTCACAGTGCCTTTAAAAGACAAAAATGGTAAACCTTAACGTCTAGACTATCTAGAGATAAAGTTAAATCTTAGCGTCTACACTCTGGAGAGACAAGATGGGTAAAGCTCACTTTCCCGAACGTCAAGATGCATAAAGTTTAATATTTTGCCAAGGTGAAAGTTTTTATTACAAGGTTCATTGCTTCAATTAATATTAAATACGGTTAAGTGAGTCTCAAACCAGTCTTATACTGAATTACCCGAACTTTAAAAAAATTGTCAAGGTTTCGAGTATGCAAATTTTAGCTTAACAAGCAATTACTTCGACCTGTTTGTCAGAAGACTTTGTTTAACATACGAAGAAGTGTCTTGTAGTCTTCTCATTGAAGGTTATGTAACACAATTATTGTACAAACTTTCAACAAAGTGCTTTGTTATCGCTCAAACATGGTGGCTAATTTAGTTATCAATATTTATTTTCTATTTAACTCTCTCTCTCTCTCTCTTGGGACAAAAAAGATTTTTGTTTTGCCATAAGTGGTATTGAGAGACTTTAGAAGTCTTCTGATGTATCGTTGCATCAAAGTGTAATGAACACTTCACTACAAATCCCCACTAAGGAGAGGAATCCGGGTCACCCGGCCCGGGTGACCCGGCCCGGGTGACCCGGCGATGTCACTGAAAGATCACTACTCACTGAACGGCAGAAATAGTGAAAATTGTCTGAACGTTCTGACCCCCCAACTAAAATTCACTTCGCACGTTATGGAGTGGACCATAAAAACAGAGGAAGGCCTCGGTTAAATAAGCAAAAGTTTCACTAAGGGGTGGTCATAATGTGAAAAAAAACCTGTGCCAAAGATATTTTTTTTTTTTTACCATTTCTACTTTCAAACAAAACACAAACCACCACCATTTTGCGTTATTGTGTTGTCGAAAAGTTGATTTTTCCGAATTGTTGGGAAATTTTGATGACGGAACCTTTATTGCATTTACGGAATTTCACGTTCTTGTTTCAGGTGAATTTTTTTTATTTCTTATTACTGGCATTGGTGCCTTTTTTCCAGTTTTTTTTTTTTTTTTTTTTGGGGGGGAGGAGAGTAAGCCCTACCTAAGTGTTGTATGACTCTTCAGGTATACAACTTCTCATAAATATAATACAGTAAATATGTTTTCGTCGCTACACGAGCCTAGTAAAGTTCCCTTGTATCCCATAAGCCTAGTAACGTCTATTGTTATTAAGGTTCTCACTAGTGTTAACGTTATGTTACTGTTATGCTGTATAACCCTTGTGGTTTAGCGCTTCTTTTGATTATAATAATAATATGTTGCTGTTAGCATCGATGTTATTATCAACGTTGCTACTAATGTTTTTGATAATAATATTTCCATTACTGTAGTATTAGTATTTTTAGTTCAAATACTACCATTAATAATGTTAGTGTTAATAGTGTTATTATTGTTATGGTTGATAACACTAATTATTAATAGTGATGTTATTACTATTAGTCAATCATTATCAACCTCTTCCTTCTTGCTCTCACTGTTCACTATCACATTAATTCCTAATTATCACAGTCGTTAGCTCTATCACCATTATTATTCGTTGACACGAGATAATTATCCTCATTTGTCAAGAATAATCTTAACTACTAACCTCGGTAATTTTTGATAATCCCGAGCTGTGTGTGTGTGTGTGTGTCATGTTAAGGCCCAATTTGAAAACAGATTATTAATAATTCCGCCAGGTTAAAGAAAAAAAGTTTTCTTTATTTTTTATCTCTAACAAGGTAAAGATTACACAAATTATCAACACCCCCGTTCTCATAGATATATCCGGCAGGGAGGCCCCAGTGTGACTACTTGTCGGTCAAACTGCCCTTAATGACACAATTACTCGGGTTAAAAACGAATTGGGAACGAAATTTTATTCTGGTCGACTACGAAGATTAATTCACTAATATCACCATTCACATGTCGTGAATAACATGTCTGGGGTCACACGATGCTCGCGGTAATATAAAAAAAAACTTTTTTTTTTTTTTTTTGGGGGGAGGGGTTATGGTACAACTCCATAACAGAGAGAGAGAATTATGAGACTGATAGCTTTGGGGACGTTAAAACTGATATTTGTGAATGTGCAAAAATGGTTAATTTGAGAGAGAGAGAGAGAGAGAGAAGAGGAGGAGGGACGGAGAGATTATCCCATGATTCAAAGACAAGAATGAGATTATTACAAATGGAACATAAACGATTTCAACCCTGAACTATGGTCCACCCACCATAGTTCATGATGTGGATTAAAGGTGTTAGATTAGATTACCCCCTCCCCCCCCAAAAAAAAAAAAGTATTTCAAACTGCAATAAAAAAAATATAGCATTTTTTCCTCCCCCACTGCCAAATGCTCGCGCTGAATCAAATTTATTAGTCGGCAAAAGCATTTTTGCAATTTCGTATTTGTTTCTTAAGCGACGTGTTCGCCCCGCGGCAAATTTGTTCAAGGTGTAAACACTGGCGACCGTGAAAGTGTGCTGCTTGGCGAGTCTGGCAACCTGTGTTGAAGATGCCAAAATAACATGAATTTCGAAGCGTTTTCAGAGGGAAGAGAGTGACAGTGAGTGACAGTGAGTGACAGTGACAGTGAGTGACAGTGAGTGACAGTGAGTGACAGTGAGAGTGACAGTGAGTGACAGTGAGTGACAGTGAGAGTGACAGTGAGAGTGACAGTGAGTGACAGTGAGTGACAGTGAGTGACAGTGAGGACGTGGTGACAGTGAGTGACAGTGAGTGACAGTGAGAGAGTAACGGTGAGTGACAGTGAGAGATTGACAGTGAGAGTGAAAGACAGTGAGAGAGCGACAATGTGTGAGTGGCAGAGAGTGACTAGAGTTATTGGACTTAAAAAAAAAATCTGTAGGAAGATATACCAGGTGTATCAAGTGAGGGAGGGGGAAACAAATGCTAAACCTGAGAATAATTTCAGCGTTTTCTTAAAGTTTGCGACTATTTATTCTCCAAATTACTTACCACTATCTACTTTTTCAGCGCTGCTTGCCACTGTCATCAACCTGGGGTAATACCACCACTGTCATCAACCTGGGGTAATACCACCACTGTCATCAACCTGGGGTAATACCACCACTGTCATCAACCTGGGGTAATACCACCACTGTCATCAACCTGGGGTAATACCACCACTGTCATCAACCTGGGGTAATACCACCACTGTCATCAACCTGGGGTAATACCACCACTGTCATCAACCTGGGGTAATACCGCCACTGTCATCAACCTGGGGTAATACCACCACTGTCATCAACCTGGGGTAATACCACCACTGTCATCAACCTGGGGTAATACCACCACTGTCATCAACCTGGGGTAATACCACCACTGTCATCAACCTGGGGTAATACCACCACTGTCATCAACCTGGGGTAATACCGCCACTGTCATCAACCATCAACATCACCACTTACAGACTACTAAAACAGTAAAGAACATCGACAGAAGAACCTTAGAGCAAAGGCAGTATCGTTAGTGTGTGTGTGTGCACATTCTTTTAACTGCAGTGTATTGTTTCATTGCAATTCTGGTGTTCAGTGATGGAATTAGACACACATGAAACGTGTGGGTGTCTTTATTGAAGACGTTGAGGTAATCAGTCCCTTAAAGGGACTGATAACCTAATATTTAATATCTTCTGAGGCTGAGGGACTGGTTACCTCATCTTTCACTGTCTTCACATATCTTTGCAATGAGCGGAAAAATAACACTGGTTGGTGAAACGTCTTCAAATATACACAGGTGTTGATAGGAGTCTAAATACCCATAGCAGAGTTATAATGGTAGGCAAAGAATTACTATCTTTACAAATAAGGGAAGAGCTGTTGCCTACCTCATCCCATTTAAACTCTTTACCTAACAATAGTTCCTTGTAGCATCTGCAGGATAGTACTTCACTGGAATGAGTTATCAAGGAACATTAGCACAAGGACTCAGGAGGAAAAGTTCTGCTTGGCACACAGGACGTTTACGATACATGTGTAAATAGGTTACAAAGACACTACAAATGCAACATTTCTCTCTGCGTAGATAAGAGCGAAACGTTGCTCTTTTAAAAGTTCTGCATTTATGTCTTTTCTTCATTGGAGAATAACTATGATAAACACATCTTTTTAGCTATAAAAGAGGGAAATTAGATGCATAACAAAAGGGTAAGATGCGGCTATAACCCAAAAGTTGTTAGATTTCATGAAGCAGTAAACTGTGTGGACCAATCAGCGCGAGGATTACTAGAGACTCCATCCTACGTCAGCTAATCGCGGCCCAATGGGGCGTTCAACGTGGCTCCACCTGGGAAACTGCTACAGGACCGAGCCAAATTAAGGTGACAAGGTGGTCCACATAATCTCTTACCTCACATTATCTTCCTCCCTCGCCTTTGATGGTATATCGTATATGATCTAATCATTATAAAAATGGTATATAGTACCGAAAAGTAGAGGATTAAGACGCAAGTACAATAGTTTAGTGTAATTATTTCCGAAAATGTTTCACCTACACAATAAACTTCTTCAGTGACTAAATATTCGAGTCAAGAGGCGAAACGGAAATAAATATATCTGTTGCACTTGTGTTTTAGTCATATGTAATCAAAGATTTTGATTTTCCATTCAATAATAACACAAACAAAAAATTTACTGGAACACTGAAGCAGGTCTACTTGTCCATGCTAGGCACGTTTAACTCAACCCCCTACGCACAGTCACTCGTGCATCTGTCCAGCCTATATTTAAATCAAACTCGATGAAACTTATACGGAGCAAATGCGGTCTCTCTCTCTCTTCATATATACACAGTTAGTTGTAGCTAGTTAACAGTGGTAGGAAGTCTGGATCACAATCGAAGGAACCCGGCTCAGTTTTGGGCGAGGGGGAGAGAGGTATAGGCATATCTAACTGCTACTCATCCCCCCCACCCCTGCCCTCCTCAACCAGCGGTACACAGGTACCTGGATATAACGGACTCACGAAATCGTAATGACACGATTGCAAACAAACCATACCACGGGTGGGGTTCGAACCCCATATAAGTCGAATTTTGTAGACTGCATCTTGGAAAAGTTTATATCTATGGTCACCAGAGGACATAAGCTGATTTTCGTTAGTTATCCCGACTTACTTACAATCTTCGTTTAATAATATAAATAAATTCTTATTTTTGTTGCTTGACTATACGAAGATAAGACAGCGCAGCGTTGATAGTAAATTTAAGATAGAGAGAAGTATCGTTATCTTTGTGCAGTTAAGCAAAAAAAAGTGCATTGTTGCTTTCTGGTTGAAGCTCGCCGTCATTTTGGTAGGGACGCATCAAAGGAGCGGAGAGGAAGATTTCAAGACGGTCTCAATCTTTACGAGATCAAACGCTCACTTCTCTCATGTTTGTACAGACGCAGCCTCCAAGGACTTCCCTTGGACCTGACTCTCCCCTCTGAGCTATATTGCAGATTGAAAATCTCACAAAAAATAAAACATGACTCTCTCTCTGCGCTCTCGCTCTCTCTTTCTTTCGACGTTAGGAAAAAAACCATTGGGAACTTTACACGAGCCGTTAATGTTGTGATTCCATACGATTTTTACTCCACGATTTCTTTTATACGTGATAATGAGAATTTCCACACTCACCTTCTTGAGCGTCCCCCCCACTAGCGCTCCTGTCAAATAATGGTTATTAGGCTCCTAAGTAGCTCCTTTTTCTTGAAGACTCTTGGCTTCTTCAACCTTTCGTGAAGTCTTATAAAGGTAGATAGTGGTGCAACCCCACCGGTGGTAATCCAAAAGAAGTCTTAAAAAGCAAATATAATATATACATATGTGTGTGTGTGTAAAATTTGTTATATGCGTATTCGTATTCTTAGATGTGTGAACGTTTCATCATTCGTGTGTTTTGTTCGTAACTGCGTATGCTTGTTCTCATTTCCATGTGCGTGATCACATCTGCGTGGTCTCATACGTCTATACCTGTTCATATTTGGGTGCGCGTGTTCATATTTCGTACTACCCGTTCCTATTTGCGTGTGCGTCTACAATATTGTATATAAATAAGGAAAAAAAAAAGGAGGGCTTTGAAATTTGTCGGTCATCTGGAGATAAAGGAAAAAAGTGTTGTAATTTTTTCATTTAATAGTGTAATATGCGCCTTTTTGTGTGACAGGTAGCGTGTGTGTGTGTGTGTGTTTGTGTGTGTGTATGTGTGTGTATGTTTAGTGTGTTTGTGTCTGTATGGTTAGTGTGTGTGTGTTTAGTGTGTGTTGTTAATGTGTGTGCTTGTTTGTTCCAAACACACACACACGAAATGTAACAGTAAAAACATCTTATCAGTTGCATACCTTTCCATTTATCTAGGACAAATTTTCGTGTGGCGAGGAGCCGACAATTAGAAAAGTAAAATCCACACAGATGATAAGAGCTTTTATAAGAAGACGTTTCGCCCAACATAGAATGATAATAGACTCGATAAAGCGCTAAATAGCTTGAAAAAAAAGACTTGGATAACTAAATAAGGGGAAAATAGATTTGATAAAGTATTGAGTAAAAGCAAAATAAATTGGATAAATAAGTCGAAAACAGACTTGCTAAAGTCCTAAATAGAAGCTTGACTGTGGTTCCAAGGACTCGTTCACTGTCACTTTATTGAGTGGATAATGGTAATTGGATAACAAAGTATTATTTTTAATAAATTATTAGATTACACTCATTTCTGATTTTGCAGGAAGCTGATGTGTTTAATCTCGCTGCCTTAATCATTATTATAATCATTATTCTATAAGCACTGGATAATTCTCATTAAATAAATCAGAATGATTCCTTTTGAAATCTGAACAAGAGTTGAAGAATGAGACACTTGTGCAATATTTTGGAATCTTTAACGAGGAAACGTTTCGCCTCCCAATGGCTTGTTCAGTCCAATACACAGACTAACAGAGGAAGATGAGGAGGAGTATGGTTGTAATCAGACTGATCAGCTGTTCCCAGCAGAGTCAAGACGCGTCTGAGAAACTTGCTCTGTTGTGGCATGGACTTGTGGGTGTCAGAAGAAAAATGTCATGGGGAGTGAGGCAAGGAATGTCATGGGGAGTGAGGCAAGGAATGTCATGGGGAGTGAGGCAAGGAATGTCATGGGGAGTGAGGCAAGGAATGTCATGGGGAGTGAGGCAAGGAATGTCATGGGGAGTGAGGCAAGGAATGTCATGGGGAGTGAGGCAAGGAATGTCATGGGGAGTGAGGCAAGGAATGTCATGGGAGTGAGGCAAGGAATGTCATGGGGAGTGAGGCAAGGAATGTCATGGGGAGTGAGGCAAGGAATGGCATGGGGAGTGAGGCAAGGAATGGCATGGGGAGTGAGGCAAGGAATGTCATGGGGAGTGAGGCAAGGAATGTCATGGGGAGTGAGGCAAGGAATGTCATGGGGAGTGAGGCAGGGAATGTCATGGGGAGTGAGGCAAGGAATGTCATGGGGAGTGGGGCAAGGAATGGCATGGGGAGTGAGGCAAGGAATGGCATGGTGAGGATATGACTGTAATGTTAGGGCAGAGAAGCTGGCATGTGACTGCTACTCTGTGAACACTGCAAGCAACTTGAACTGAAGCAATGTCGTTTTCAGTCGTTTGTAATCTCACAAGCTGATAATTCCTGAGCTCCTGAAAATGGACACAATTGCCTAAGGTGACAGACATTAGTTTCGACGTTGCGTCACAGCAGTGAGCAAATTAGCATGATAGTTTCTTCCTTATGGGAACACTCAAACTCTCACTATTTTTTAAATGGTTATAATCATAACTATAAATTTTAAAGGGGTGAACCGGTAAGCCAGCGGAAGGTCTTTGTCGGATGATCTAAAGCTCCAGCTGCGGGTCATCATATGAAACACTTGTGTTTCCTTTCCTGACCTAACGTAACCTAACCTCTCAAGATTCACTTTCGACGAAATTCTTGGCCTCCAGAAATACACAAGTACTGTTGTGTTGCTAGGATACTTGAGGAAGTCAATGAGGTTTCATACTTTGCCGGAATTTATTGAACAGCAAGAGGTGGCTGTTCAGACACACACACACACACACACACACACACACACACACACACACACACAGGAAGCGATGTAGTGGAGGCAGGTTCCATACATAGCTTTAAGAAGAGGTATGATAAAGCCCATGGAGCAGGGTGAGTGACCCATTAGCGGCCAGTGAAGAGGCGGGGCCAGGAGCTATGAATCGACCCCTGCAACCACAACTAGATGAGTACAACTAGGTGAATACACACACGCTGAATACTCAGATGAGTCAAAGGGATGTTAGGAAGCATTTCTTCAGCCATAGAGTAGTCAGGAAGTGGAATAGTCTAGCGAACGATATAGTGGAGGCGGGAACTATACATAGTTTTAAGACAAGGTATGATAAAGCTCATGGAGCAGGGAGAGCAGAGACCCAGTAGCGGACAGCGAAGAGGCGGGGCCAGGAGCTGAGTCTCTGACCCCTGCAACCACAATTAGGTGAGTACAATTAGGCGAGTACACGCGCGCGCACACACACACACACACACACACACACACACACACAGTCTAAAGATTCCCAACTTTTTTTTTTATCCCAGTAAGTTCCTAACCTACACTTTAATCAGTCATTACTTCCAATCGTGAAGTTTGAAATTAGGAAAGAAAAAATGAGTTTCTTTACCTAATGAAAGCCAAGTAAATTGTTTGGCAGACTTGAAAATTTCAAAAGACGGAACAATACTCAGTCAAAATTTATATGCTTTTAATGGCATTTATGTGTTTCTCTGTCATGCGTATAAAAAAATGCAGAGTTAATATGAGGCTTCAAATGTTTACCATGATACAATGCACTTAACTACCAACCACTTAATTACTAAGCCCTTAACAATCAAGCACACTAACATCAATGCACTCAGCAACCACACACTCAACCATGCATTCAGCTAAACACTCAACCATGCACTCAGCCACGCATTCAACAACCAGACACTTAACACACACTCAACAACCACACACTCAACCACGCTTTAAACTTACTCTTCACCACAGTTCTGAGTAATCGGAAGGCTCAAACTGCTTGTCTTACCAGAATACTTTCTCTCCTTATAAGAATTCTCTTTTGTATTAAGAACCTCAGAGTAAAAAAAAATATCCAGGGTAACCCAGGAAAGGCAAGTAGTGTGAGCTAATTCCATTGGAGTCCTTATTAGGTTCTATCCTAGATGAAACCCGCAATTAGCGACTAACCTCTATTTCCCTAATTTCTTCTAAGTGAACAGCGGCAGTATGTGTAGTGAGACCTGACTATATCGTACGTCTCAGATACTGTAACGTAAGAGGCGCATCTCAGATGCTGTAGCGCACAAATCTCTGATTCTTAACGTACAGTGTTTATCTCTGAGGCTGTAACGTACAGAGCACATTTCAGGTGGGGTAATGTGCAAAGCACATCTCAGACGCTGTAACATACAAAGCACATCTTGGATGGTATAACGCATAGAGCACATCTTAGACGCTATAACGCACAGAGCACATCTCATACACTCTTCGCTCTATGATCTTAATGGGAAGAAAAATAAGATGAAAACCCCGTCCCGATTTTCACAAGAGCGTGCGGTTGAGAGAAAGAAATCAGAACCGTCCCTTCTCCTTGATGCCAGAACCAGATACTCAAGCCGAATCTGTATTCAAAACATGACTGGTTCAGTGCTGTCGAAATCAGCTCTGAGGAGGGTGTCTCCTCTTGAAGATAAAAAAAAAGAGAATCGTCATCTCCCACAGAGAAAGACCACCATTTTTTTCGGTCCTTACTTTAAGGGTAAAGTGGGTGCCTTGTCGTCAGTGTTGGGCTCTTGAGTCAAGGATTTAGAGCAATCCTCCCTTTCATCTGATCAAACCTAACCCTGTGGGCTTAGACTTTAAAGATTTCCAATAATAATAAATTCAATAATAATACAGGTTAGGTTCCCGGCTACTGCTATAAAGTGAAACAGCCTTTTTTTCCCTTTCAAGTGCAAATAAATGCCTGATAATATGTTTACACTATCATATATTAAGTGAGCAATAGAGCTAGGCCTAAATAATGCATATAGAGTACACACATTACTTACCTTAAAATATTTTCGTCATTAGCTTATAGTGAGTGGTGAATATATTTATTGTAGAAGTCTGAATAAATGAAGAATGGCTATAATTGAAAACCGCTGCATTAACGAAACACCGTAAAACGAAGCGCTGTATAGTGGGGCCCTCCTGTAGTAATAATATAATAATAATAATGCTATAAAAATAAGTATAATCGAATGATGTATCTCAGTGTATATGTTAACTTTATTCTCTAATATAGGTACTAATGTATTATTGATACTATTGTGATTGTCACCTCCAGTGATAGATTTTGATCCTAACAAACTACAATTTTTTTAAAGGCGAAATTACCCCAAGTAGGGCAGACATCTACAGGCTGGGAATTGTGGAGTCCTCATCGAATTCTACCATACCCTCTCCCCAGCCCTCTTAAGCTAGTAGGAAGAGGGATCGAACCTCCACTCTTGGTCTTGAATGATTCACGTAGACGGAGGACCGAACCTCCACTTCTTGTGTTGAATGATTCACATGTACGCCAGATCGAACCTCCACTTCTCCTTGTCTTGAATAATTCACATGGACGGAGGATCGAGCCTCCACGTCTCCCACCCCTCAGAAGCACAAGAGGTCTTCCCCTCCACTGCATAAAAGCACCACGTGTCCCGAGGGGACTTAGCCCCCTCCTTCCCCTTCCCCTTTTCCCCTAACAAATCCCTCCCTTTTGATATGTACCATGTCAAGTGTGATTGCGCTAATCAGTGTCATGGAGGGGAAAAGAGGGGAAATGGGAGAGTTTGGTGCAGGGAAAATGTGTGACAGTGAAGAGAAGACCCTTGGGACGTCTCGCAGTAAGGCTCAGTTTTGTACATGGAGAGAATTTTTATTTAGGGGAAAAAATGGATACATGAGCAATGTGTTACTGCCCTATGTTATGTGGTAGTTGCATATTCCATCACACAGGATGGGTTAGTGTTGAAATCTGTCGAACTGAGCTGGGAGACTTCAAAAGCAGGCCGATGGAGCATATCGTCCAGTATTCCACTGAGGGTTCAGCAGCTACGGCAGCTTCAGAGGGTTCCGCCCAGCAGAGCTGGAGTTACTATCTCTTGGGAATTACCATCTCTCAAGATGGCCTATCTCGTATGCCGGAGAAATGGAATTTTTAGGAAGATATCTCCATCATCACTCATCAGAAAAACAAAAATTACGCACAGGAGAAAAGAAAAAGGGGGTGGGGGGTAATTTGAATTATTTTATCTAAACATACACATACATACATATACATACATTATATACATTTTTTTCAACAAACAGGCCATATCCCACCTAGGCAGGGTGACCCCCAAAAAACAAAAGTTTCTCTTTTTAAATTTAATAATGTATACAAGAGAAGGGGTTACTAGCCCCTTCCTCCCGGCAATTTAGTCACCTCTTACGACACGCGTGGCTTACGGAGGAAGAATTCTGTTCCACTTCCCCATGGAGATAAAAGGAAATAAACAAGAACGAGAATTAGTAAGAAAATAGAAAAGCCTGAGGGGTGTGTATATATGTAAACTTGGACTTTCATGTGAAGTGTGACCTAAGTGTAAGTAGGAAGACGTGCCTGAAATCTTGCATGTTTTATGATACAGAAAAAAGACACAGCAATCCTACCATCATGTAAAACAATTACAGGCTTCCGTTTTACACTCACTTGGCAGGACGGAAGTACCTCCCTGGGTGGTTGCTGTCTACCAACCTACTACCTAGGACGTATATACATATGTACATATATATATTATATATATTATATATGTCGTGCCGATTAGGTAAAACTGGTCAATTAGCAAGAACTCATTTAAAATTAAGTCCTTTCTAAAATTTTCTCTTATACGTTTAAAGATATATTTTTTCATTAATGTTAATGTAAAAAAATTTAATTTTGTTCCAAGAGAAACTTTGAAAACCTACCTAACCTTATTATAACAAGCGCAATTTAATTTAGCCTAACCCAACTAAATATATTTTAGATACGTTAACATAAATTTAATAACAAACAAACACAATGAAATATATTTTTTTTCGTTAGGTTCAGAATGATTTTTGCGAAATTATTGCATACACAAATTTTCGCTTGTCTTATATGGCAAGAAGAGCGTTGCTTTTTAAGCCAAAATCGCAAGTTTTACCTAATCGGCACGACATATATATATATATATATATATATATATATATATATATATATATATATATATATATATATATATATATATTAGTACATACATAATGCAGAGTTCCTGTTAAAATAACCTCTCGAAATTTTAAAACTACACTATTGCCTAAGGGTACATGAACTAGCCAGGTGGCAATCAGCCTGAACTTCAAAAACGAATCACTCTACTTGTACTAAGCACCACCCACTAAATGTTGGCTGGTCCCATAATAAGGTGGGCAGGGTTAAGTTGCATTACATTATATTGATTTGTCAGGGAGGCCAGGTCGCTAGGCCTTGTTTGGAAGTATGGAGGGGATGGCGGAGAGGGAGGTAGGGGAAAGCAGAATGAGAGAAGAGCTGAGGGGAGCTTAAGAGGGGATGGGATATGTGGAGGTTAAGAAAACAAGTGACGGAAAACACTAGGAACGTTGAATCTCTTGCTGGACCTCAGTGAAGACACTGAAAGGCAGTGAATACTTACGTTGTTAGGCGAGTTTAACTAATTTATCTTTGTCTCTCCCCGCCTTCTCTCTCTCTCTCTCACACACACACGTTTATATATATATATATATATATATATATATATATATATATATATATATTATAAAGTTCTTTAGAGTAATAATAACATTAAATTTGCGTGATAATACATGTAACAGAAGTGTGGTGTTAGCAGTAAAACACCACAAAACCCCGAAGAAAAACGTTATGAAAGGTCAATGACATCAGAAAACATCCTCAAACGAAAAAACTATCAAACCGTCCTTTTTTTTTTTGTATCTTAAAACGTCAATATACATTATTAAAGTTAGCAGAGAACTGCAAACTTATTTAAAAACACAAAAAGTGCAAAATATTTAACCAGTAAACTATAATGGAAATTAACGCAGACCATAAACAAAAAAATAATACAAAAAATGTTCAGGGTTATTTAATTTCTCAGGAACAAGGTCTCCTGACCCTTTTAGTGGAATTTTCGGTCATATGATTGAAATCTTTTGCTGGTTTACCAGTTAACCTCATAATTAAGTAGCATTTATTACATCTTTTAAAACGATCACGACTCAACAATATCCCGTTGAGAACGTAACAAGCCAAGCCTCGCTTACCCTCATCTACTAGCCTTGTTTTATTAACCTAGTAATTTTTTTTTTTTGTATGTGTTTTCTTGGTGTCTTACGATTTTTGTGATTATTGATATTTTCACCAAAAAATGCAGTAAAACCATGAGGACCGTAGGATGCCGCCAAGATATTTACACCAAAATATAAACGTAAACCCTTGCCTATGCCCCTCAAGGATTTACGGCAGTTTCTTCGTGAAAATATCAGTAATTACAAAATCAAATCATAAGACACCAAGAGCACACAAAAAAATTGCTAGGAATAAAATAAGGATAGAACAGGATAGTAAACAGGTGGGAGGTGTGGAGGGAGTGTTGTATCCTGAAGGCACGACTCTACGATCCTGGCCACACTAACGCTCCTCAAACTATGGCGTCCGGTTTGGGCCAGAATAAGAATAATTCCTAGCAGGAAGCTAAAAAGGAAGTGCATAATGTGGAGGAAATTGTTTAATATTTCACAATCATTGTTTTTTTTGTGATAACAGAACGGGGCGTCGTTCTTGTTGTTGTCACTTTTTTTAGGTAATAAATTATTGATATTGTCAAAGCTTTTACTTAAATTAAAATTTTAAAAAATATATATATATATATATATATATATATATATATATATATATATATATATATATATATATATATGATTTGATTTTGTAATTGATATTTTCACGAAGAAACTGCCGTAAACCCTTGAGGGGCATAGGCAAGGGTTTATGGTTATATATATCTCGAGACGAATAGGTAAAACTTGCGATTTTGGCTTAAAAAGCAACGCTCTTCTTGCCGAATAAGGCAAGCGAAAATTAGTGTATGTAATAATTTCGCAAAAATCATTCTGAACATAACGGAAAAAATATATTTCATTGTATTTGTTTATAGGTAGATTTTCTAAGGTTCTTTTGGTACAAAATTATTAATTTTTACATTAACATAAATACAAAAATATATCTTTATACGTATAAGGGAAAATTTTAGATAGGACAATTTTAAATGAGTACTTGCTAATTGACCAGTTTTACCTATTCGGCACGACACACACACACGTTTGTTTATATATATATATATAATATATATATATATATATATATATATATATATATATATATATCAGCAAAAATAGAGTAAATACATTCAGGTCATACAACACTCCTCGTCAGAATAAAGGTAATAGGAAGTAGGCAGAATGGGTCGGGTTCTTCAAAAAAACACATGGCCAGGGTTGGAGCAGAGCACAATGAAAACTTTTTTTTATGGCCTAAATAAACACACACAAGCACAGGTATTCAGTCGATCTCAACTACTAAGAGTGAAAGATTTCTTACACGAACTCCATTCATCGCCTGCAGCTGGGGGAAAGTCCATGAATGAGCTGGAAATAAGAGTATTCTCAGCCTGTATTTTTTAAAGGGGAAGGGGGGGGGGGTTGTGCCTTGATGCTAATGAAGAGTTTCCTATCCCAGGAATTAGGAGCTATCTTTCTCTTCTTTAGATTGAACTGAATTACGTTCCCTTCCCGGTGCTGTGTGACCCCCTACGAGTTCAGCGCTTCCCTGTAACAGATTACAGAATAAACTGGATACAGGCAGGCCTCGCTTTGCAGCGTTCTGCTAATACGGCGGTTTTCAATTATACCCATTCTTCATTTATTCAGACTTCCTACATTAAATATATTCACCACTCATTATAAGTTAAGGATAAAAATATTTTAAAGTAATGTGTGTACTGTATATGCATTTTTTTTAGGCCTAGCTATGTTGATCACTTAATACATGATTGTGTAAACATGTTATCAGGCTTTAATTTGCATTTGAAAGCGAAAAAAGGTTATGATTCGATTTACAGCTGTTTTTGCTTCACATCAGTAGCCCGGAACCTGACCTGCTGTATAGTGGGGCCCTCCCGTACCGACAATTTGTGGAAGCTCTTTAAAATTCCTTAGGTAATGTGTTACTTTCACGATTCTTTGAGCGAGAGAGAGAGAGATAGAAAGAGAGAGATGTGACACTGTCATGAGGTGTTCACCATTCATGCCACCCACTGTTTTCCTATCATACATGCCTTAACACAATTCATGTTTACTAATAGTCGAGTATATTGCAAGTGTTCGTAAGCTGACACTTCTGGGTGTATTAAATGTTTATGGTTGATGTCTGAGCAGCGAGACAGATCACCTGTTGTAACTAGACCAGTCATATGTTTGGTACAAAGGCCAAGTCTTAATCCCTGGGTTTTCGGTTGTCACTCACTAAAGGTTACAACGGAGATGCACAGGTATATTTTTTTTTATCTAGAATCGAGGCAAGTGGTTTGTCAGCTGCAGAGCATTATTGATAAATGTGTGTGTGCGTGTGTGTTTGTTTTACCAGTTATCAGAGGCACTTGTCGATAGACACTTGGCCAGTTTGTAGTGTTGTGTGTGTGTTTATTTGTATTTATTCACCTATATGTGCTCTCTTAAATATGGCTGCAAGGGTCGAGTCTCAACTCCTGGCCACACCTTTTCGGTAGCAGCTACCGAGTCCACCATGTATTTTAAATACAGTTACCCTCAGTCATCACACAGAAAATTATAGATACGTAATATTCATTCCACGTTTCACCGTAGTTTCAGTAATACGAACCCTCCGCTATTACAGCCATACATGACCTGCCCCACGACCATGCCAAACTCCCTAACTTAATCCTCAATGATATATTTGTTTTAGGTTCACGGGGGGCCCTAGTTCCTAGCCCTTGGGGATATCCATATGTTCTTGCGCTACCGTCCAAGGGATGGATATGGGAGGAGGGGGGGTGCAGAATAAACCAGCCCTACGGAGGCAAAATCTAATCTAATGGGAGGAGTTGTGACAAAATTTAGCAAATAAACACTAAGTACAGAGAAAACCTGTTTTTTTTTTTTTAATAATGTTGGTTGAATTACCGAAAATATCTTAGGTAAAAGGACACATGTGCAACGAATGCGATATTATGCCTTGCACCTCTTACCTAAATATACCCTCTGTGTCCTTGTTTGTAACGGCTCGACAAACCTCCTGGAGAGTGAAACGTTGCCACAGTAAAAACGTCGCGTTCGTTGCACATGTGTCCTTTTACATAAACCTTTTTTTTTATATATAAAATTTCGCTCAGTGACGAACTTTTACACGTCAATGACCAGAAAAAGTTCGTCAAGAAGCGATTACGTAGCAATCAAGACTTCGTCCAGTACTTAGTATTTTATTATATTTCCTTCTGACGTTGCTGAGTCTGATCTCTGTAAGGTGATCTCAGTGGAGATTGCTACGCAGGGAGATTACAAAAAAAAAAAAAATAGAGGGGGAAATCACCAAATGCCATCGAAATTGTAGAATGTGTCTTAGCAATAAAATCTAATAGCGAATTGAAAATGAAAATAGACGAGGTTTCTGTCTGTCCGAATGGTCCAGGACCAACCGAAACGTCATCTAATGTGAATTTTTCCTCCCTTTAAAAAAAAGAGCGCCCTCCACGAGCGAAACGTCGCTAATTAATGAAGAATGCCTACTGTTTCTGTGTACTATATACCCAAGCAAGCGACAGACGGGCGACAGAAAGGCTCAGGCAGGAAGGCGAGACAGGAAGAGACGGAAGAAGGAATGCAAGTAAAAGGGAAGACTTAAGAAAGCTACAAGCCAGGTGGGCAGCCAGGCCCAGCTGGTAGGTAGCAAATTGGGAGGTAGACAGGAGGGCAGGTACAAGGCAAGGCAAACAGGTGGACAAGGTAGGCAGGAAGCCAGGTAAATGGGCTGCGGGCAGACCTTCAGGGGCCAGTCGTAGAGCGCTCAGAAAAGCGACAATGGGAGACAACAGGCGCAGCAGGGAGCAACAGGGGCCAACAGAAAACAGCAGGGGACATCAGGCAGTCTGAAAAGTCTAATACACATTTTGGAGTCATTTTAAGAGGTACCGTTTTTTCTGGCATATAAGACGCACTTATATAAGACTTTTTCCTGCCAAGGTACACATTGAAAGTGCTGAAACTACTTTTTCTAGAAAGATGTAGAATTGAGATATTATTGAAGTTTACAAAAAAAAAAAATAAGGTATATAAATATTGAAATTATCTAACCATGGACTGGTCACAGACCGGGCCGCGGGGGCGTTGAACCCCGAAACCCTTTCCAGGTATACTCCAGGTAAGCAAGTTTCTACAATGGATTAAGAATACAAGAACAGGCTCTGGCTTGACAAAAATCCTGGAGCGCGAAACGTAGCGGTAATAAATGTCTCATTAGTTGCTCATATATTTTCTTTTACCAGACATATTGTTGGTAATTCTTCCAATATTTATATGATCTCCAGATTGTTTACAAGGGTCTCCTTTGTTTGCCAGAACCAAATTAAGCAGGTTATTTCCTTTGGGATACTTCCTCACGTTGGGTCTACCACAAAATGATTTAACTACCGTCCTTTTCTACCTCAAGTGGAACCAGTTGGTGTCATTAAAGTTAGCACATTCGGTAGTTTAAAGGATGAAAGGTTAGACAAGTACATGAAAGGGAAAAATTGGGTGTGAGCGGGACGTGGGAAGTAGGCCTACTGCAGATCTCTATTGATTTCTGATTAGGAAACTATCGAGAAAATAGGCAACAGCGAGAGGTAAGGTACGCAGCAAGCAGCACACCCAGCAATAGGGCAAGCAGGCAAATTTCTGCTGAAGACTGCAGACTGGCTGGTACAAAAGCAGCTAGCACGAGGAAATAGGACTGCTTCAGCGTTCCTCAATTCTTGTGTAATCAGAATGACAGGCAGACACGAAAGAGAGACATACAAGGCAGACAAGAATGGCAGGGAGTACGGTGGTGATGAAGCTGGCAGGGGGTAGAGGCAGGCCGAATGGGCGGGGAAGGCCGGCCGCCTCATGCCCACCATCTGCCGTTCTCTGGGGCTGCCCTACATCACCCCTGCTTCACCTAAGTGCATAGCTCAGCATATCATTACCTCTCACAGCGAGAGAGAGAGAGAGAGAGAGAGAGAGAGAGAGAGAGAGAGAGAGAGAGAGAGAGAGAGAGAGAGAGAGAGAGAGAGAGAGAGAGAGAGAGAGAGAGAGAGAGAGAAACGATTACGTGATAAAGAACGTCAGAAATAAAAGTTCAGAATTGGAAGTTTAGGGATTCGGGGTGTAACTGGAGGGAGAGCGAAAGTTATAGTGTCTCTTACTATCACCTTGCTATCTCTTGTATATAATAACTCGCGCCGGGGGAGGGGGGGTAGGAGGCCGTGTGGCGGGAGCCTCCAGGATACGCGAACCGGCAATAAAACGTCTTCCAGAGAAGTATACGTTGAGGGTGGGCCGTCACTGGAAGAAACATAGGATGCGTTTAAGCGAGGTATGGACCAGGGGTGGGCCACCCTCATTCATACCTGCCCATGGCATGTGTACCATAGACCTCAATCCTGCCCTCCATATGTTCTTTTTTTCTCTTTGCTCTTCGTCAGTTTCTATTTTATCTCTATTGAGGGAACATTTCTGTTAAAACTAGAAAAAGAAAAAAGCTGAAACGATCTAAGGAGACGGTTGTAAAAAATGAGGGTGAGTTGCTGACGGGTTCGTATTTACCAACCTGTGTTTGCAGAGATCGAAACTCAACTCTCGGATATCCCTCTTCGAAATTGGACGGAATATTTACTGGTTCTTGGCCTTCTGGACCCTGGCTTGGAAAAAAATATAATGTGTATATAGTTCGCTCCACCATTGTTGCAGAAACGTTTCATAGCATCCTTATGACTGAGTTTCGTTTTTGGCTTCTATTTATGTCCTCTTGCAATGGTCCTTTCCGTTCTTGTTGCGGTTCAGCCGTCGGGGCTACGGTCTATTCATTCTTGATACAATATAGCCGTTCTTGCTACGACGCATCAGTACTTACTACTGTCCATCCGTCCTTGATGCGGTTCATATGTCCTTGATACTATCCTTTCAATCATTGCTGCGGTTGATCCAACCTTCATAAAGTTAATCCTGTCCTTGTTATGGTCCGTGCTATGGCTCTTGCTGTGATAATGAATACTTGTCAATAATCGGAATCAATCTACATGGAATCAAAGACACCATAAAGTTGTTCGATACATTTCGACCTCTGTTCTGCTGAAGAGGACCTCAGAGTTCGAAATATACAGAACAGCCTTTTATCCCCCTCTATCTCTATATGTGGGTTGGTTCCCGCAATGTAGTTGTGGACGCAAGCCAGGGACGCTGCCCACGCCAACAGTCGTCACAGTTTCGAAATACTGAAGTTCGTCTTATTTGAGTGTTGCTCTTCTTTAGGTCTTTGTTTACGTTTTAAATTTTTTCTTTATATACATTTTTTCCTCACTAGCTTGGAATCATCTGCAATCTCCTTTCTTCAAGTTCTGTCTTTTCTTCAATTCCTTTTACTATCTTGGGACCCCACTCGGATATATCCCTCTACTCCCTTCATTATAAACCAGCATTGACGTCATTTTTTTTTAAGTCGTGATGGCCGACGTCCGTTCACATCCATATTAAAAGTCCGTATGTATGTACTCACCTATATGTGGTTGCAGGGGTCGATTCACAGTCCCGAGTGTGCGCGATGAGAAACTACGCGAAATTAACCGTACATTTAAGTCACAACGTTGTATAGTTGTGACTGGCAGTCTCCGGTGAGGACCAGGAAACGCTCTGTACTAATACACTAATACATCCTGCGCTGAAACCTTCTCCACAGTAATGTTGAATGTTGGGAGCTTTCAGTCATGGATATTAAATATACAAGAGATACATTTTTTTTTTTTTTTTTTTTGCGTTGCTAATTTTTCTGTATTGTTCTAGCTTCTAAAACATTTTAAAACTGAAAAAAAATTCTTATTACTTCTATTAAAACTGGCTTAACAGAGGCATGAACTATAAAGACACAAAAAAAGAGCAACAGGAAATTAAACCGGAAATTGAGGACAAACTGTTGACACAAGTGCATATTTATGGCGTTAGTACAAGACAGAGGCAGTAAGTACTGTCTGTGAGTGTCGACAGTACTGCCTCACACTGCAGGTACTGGCTCTGAAAGTTGACAGTACTGCCTCACACTGCAGGTACTGGCTCTGAGTGTCGACAGTACTGCCTCACACTGCAGGTACTGGCTGTGAGTGTCGACAGTACTGCCTCACACTGCAGGTACTGGCAATGAGTGTCGACAGTACTGCCCCATACTGCAAGTACTGGCTGGGAGTATTCACAGTACAGGCTCACACTGCAAATATTGGTTGGGAGTGTTCACAGTACTGCCTTGCACAAATACTCTTCACTGCCTACTTATTACACGCACCACAAAAGCGTCGTTAATTCCAGATTACGAAGGTTGGGAATGACGCTCGTGCGTGTGTGTGCGCGTGAGAGAGAGAGAGAGAGAGAGAGAGAGAGAGAGAGAGAGAGAGAGAGAGAGAGAGAGATAGAGAGAGAGAGAGAGAGAGAGAGAGAGAGAGAGATACACAGACAAACACAGACAATGAGGAATCGTGTAATATTTACAGTGGAGATAATCATAAAAACATATGCCCATATACTCAACATCCACTCAGACTCGATGCCAAACCTTCAGTTCCCCCAGTAAATAAATAAATAAATAAAAATACCTCAATAACATACGGTAAAAATAAATACTACACACATTTAGAAAAACTTATACCAGTGAAAAGCTGTATTTTCTCTATGCATACGATTGACAGAAATACTTGCCCGTTTTAATAACATTTACGTTATGTGAAATTTTTCATCCCTTGCGCCTCACTGAATTTCCTTCATAATGGCTCTGGGTTGTATTGCATTTTCACGACGTGGAAAATACAAATTTCCTTTTTATGGCATCTGAACTGCGGGGGAATTTTCAGCACTCGCATCACTGGAGGTCTAATTTTATATTTTATTTTATTTTTTTCCTTTCGACGTTCGATTTGCAGGTAATTTTCCTCGTTGTATATTCCGAAAATTCCCTTTTGTTTCATTTCATATTTCTATCAACGTCTGATTACAAATGATTTTCTGAATTTGCGTTTATGAAGCGTCTGGTCTGAGCTCTTCCCCCTTCCCCCCGACTCGGTCGGTGGTTTGGGGGAAGGATGCAGTTGTGTCACCTGGCGTCCGTGTCTATCCATTGCCCGTGTCCGTCCTTTTGTCCATCCAGGGGGCTCATCCGTTCACCCGACCCTCCGTGGGTTCGTCTGTCATATGAGGCAATTTTGGTAGATCTCCTCTGGGCATCCATTAGTCTTGAAAGTCGCGCATGGAGAACGTCAACGGCGACAAATCTCGGGGATTTTGAGTCATGTCTGGCATGTCGTGTTCTCATGTGTTCTCCTGGAACGTAACACGTAATGGCCTTTCCAAAGCCACGTGATTTTTTTTAATATCCGACCTTTGTTCAAATACAGCTATTGCTATAGATGAAAGTTGTAAGTTTCACTTTCTGTCTGTCTGTGTCTTCCCCTCCCCTCATGGAATTTTCATGGAATTTTGGCTCACCATCAGTGAGCCAAAACAACATGGGTTCGAGTCCTCGGCTAGTCGAAGTGTTGTTATTGATTAAATACCACTCGTTCGTGGTTACAATACGGTATGTGTGTGTGTGTGTGTGTGTGTGTGTGTGTGTGTGTGTGTGTGTGTGTGTATGTGTGTGTGTGTGTGTATGCGCTCGCGCGCGTTGCAGAAATCGTTAACAAGCGATATTAGATGCAAAAACGCTCCCGCTGAACGTGTTTGCTAGGACTGCTTTTCTGCAACACTGCAATCTCCTGATGTGTTGATTGCAACACGAAAGGCCTAGAGCTATCATTCAGCTCCCCCATGGTTATATATATATATATATATATATATATATATATATATATATATATATATATATATATATATATATCAACAACACTGCGACCAGCCAAGGAGTCGAACCCATGCTATTTTGGCCCGCCTCATGGTGAGCGAAAACACATGATGCTCAAGTCCACGGGACCACACAATTCTCAAGAATGACGCACCCAGCCAAGCTAGGTGTTGTGCCCGTCATCCGAGAACATACGGTGGAGTGGATGCCTCTGAGCTAATTTCATTCTATTCCCTACGAGTATTAGCCCAACGAGTAGTATTTTGTATTATTGTACTCACGAACGAGTGGTATTGATGAATAACAACACTGCGACTAGCCAAGGAGCCGAACCCATGCTGCTTTGGACGCCTCATGGTGAGCGAAAGACACGACGCCTTAGTCCACAGGACACACAATTCTCAAGAATGACGGACCCAGCCAAGCTAGGTGTTGTCCCCGTCATCCGAGAACATTCGGTGGTATGGATGCCCCTGAGCTAATTTCCACAGTATGTTCTCGGATGACGGGTACAACACCTAACTTAGTTGGGTGTGTAATTCTTGAGAATTGTGTGGTTCAGTGGACTAGATCATCATGTGTCTTTCGCTCACCATGAGGCGGGCCAAAGCAGCATGGGTTCGACTCCTTTGCTGGTCGCATTGTTGTTATTCATCAATACCACTCGTTCGTGGGTGCAACAATATATATATATATATATATATATATATATATATATATATATATATATATATATATATATATATATATATATATACAAAGGATGGAACAAGAGTGGGAGAGAAAACTAGGAGAGCTTTCTGCAAAAATGGAGACAGAGCTTTCTGTGAAATTGGAAAAGAGGTTGGAGGAGGAGAAAAAGACTTCGGAGTCACAAGTCGAAGCTGCAGTAGCCAGGATAAGGGTCTTAGAATATGAGGTAAACAGGCTGAAGTGGGTCACAGGGGTACTGACCAGAGAAGACACAGCATCTGAAGCTGGTACACCTCTGCTGAATGAGGGGCCCAATTCGAAGGGAGGAGATATAACTTATGCTAAGGCCCTATCAGCCTACCAAACAGGGCCAAGTAGTGAAGGGGGAGAGCAGCTGGGTGCAGATGGAGAGGGGGATAAGTCAAATGCATAGGCACGACCATGCCACCAAGAGCTACAGGAAAAAAATAAGGGAGAAAATGGCCATGAACAGACAGGAACCAGTCACAGAGGGAAAGGCAATGAGAGGAGGAAAGGGCGAAGTCAGTGTTTATTCATGGGCTCCAGGAGAGCGAGGGAAGGGCACACACTGAAAGTCGGCAGGCAGAAAGAAAGGAGATTGAGATCATCACAGAAATAGGTGAAGAGGACATGTCAGAGATTGTAAATTTTCAGAGAATAGGGGGGTACGTGAAGGGGAGAAAATGACCAATCAAACTGATTTTCAGGACAAACAGTGCGAAACAGGATCCTCCAAGAGAAACCATGGTTGAAGGAATCGGCAGAATACAAGAGGGTGTTTCTAGACCAAGACAGAACAAAAACAGAATGACAGCAGCTGAGGGAGAGGACACAAAAGCGAAAGGAGCTAGGAGGAGAGACAAGGACATAATCAGCAGAGGACAACCAGATCAGGGCAGAGCAACAAGAGCAAGCGCACACAGAACCCTCCCTAGAACCCCACAACCAATCACGCTATCCCAACACAAACCACAATCCCCCACCCAGCACTCTTGCTATAGAATCCCACAGTACACTGCCAGATCCCCCACCCCCACAGACCCCCAAAACACAGTGTTGGAGAGGAAACTGAAGGTATGGTACAACAACGCTGACTGAATAACAAATAAGTGGGAGTGGCACGAAAGAGTCAAAGAGGCATCACCGGACATCATAGCTCTCACCGAAACCAAGCTCACAGGTATGATAACAGATGCCATCTTTCCAATGGGATATCAGATCCTGAGGAAAGACAGAGGGAACAGAGGGGGTGGAGGAGTGGCACTGCTGATCAAAAACCAATGGGATTTTGATGAGCTGGATAGAGGAAACATGAGAAGCAAGAGATTACATAGTAGGAACGCTTCAGTCTGGAGGTCCCAAGGTGGTAATTGCAGTGATGTATAACCCACCACAGAACAGCAGGAGGCCAAGGCAAGAGTATGATGAGAGTAATAGAGAGATGGTTGATGCACTGGCTGAAGTGGCCAGAAGGGCTCATGCGAGCAGGGCGAAGCTACTGATCATGGGTGACTTCAACCACATGGAAATCGATTGGGAGAACTTGGAGCCACATGGGGGCCAAGAAACGTGGAGGGCTAAGATGGAGGTGGTACTGGGAAAACTTCATGTACCAACATGTAAGGGACATTACCAGAGAGAGAGAAGAGGCTGAACCAGCGAGACTGGACCTAATATTCACCTTGAGTAGTGCAGATATTGAGAACATCACATGTGAAAGACCCCTTGGGGCCAGTGATCATGTGGTTTTAAGCTTTGAATACACAGCAGAGTTACAAGTGGAGGGGGAAGCAGGAAGGGCTGGACAAATCAAGCCAAACTACAAGAAAGGGGACTACGTGGGCATGAAGAACTTCCTGAATGGGGTTCAGTGGGACGGAGAACTGGCAGGGCAGTCAGTAAATGAGATGATGGAATGTGTGACAACAATATGCAAGGAAGCTGAGGATAGGTTTGTACCCAAGGGTAACAGGAATAATGAAAAAGCCAGGATGAGCCCGTGGTTCACTCAAAAGTGCAGGGAGGCCAAAACCAAGTGTGCTAGGGAATGGAAGAAGTATAGAAGGCAAAGGACCCAGGAGAATAAGGAGAGCAGTCGTAGAGCCAGAAATGAATATGCACAGGTAAGAAGGGAGGCCCAACGACAATATGAAAATGATATAGCAGTGAAAGCCAAATCTGTCCCAAAGTTGTTGTACAGCCACATCAGGAGGAAAACAACAGTCAAGGACCAGGTGATCAGGCTAAGGAAGGAAGGAGGAGAGATCACAAGAAACGACCGCAAAGTATGTGAGGAACTCAACATGAGATTCAAAGAAGTGTTCACAGGGGAGACAAAAGGGATTCCAGAAAGATGGAGAGGTGGGGTACACCACCAAGTGCTGGACACAATACATGCAACCGAGGAGGAAGTGAAGAGGCTGCTGAGTGAGCTAGATACGTGTCAGAGTGGTGCCGGTGACGAGTGGGGTTCCATAGGGGTCAGTCCTAGAACCGATGCTGTTTCTGGTATTTGTGAACGACATGACGGAAGGGATAGACTCCGAAGTGTTCCTGTTTGCAGATGATGTGAAGTTGATAAAAAGAATTCAATCGGACGAGGACCAGGCAGAACTACAAAGGGATCTGGACAGGCTGCAAGCCTGGTTCGGCAATTAGCTCCTGGAGTTCAACCCCACCAAGTGTAAAGTCATGAAGATTGGGGAAGGGTTAAGAAGACCGCAGACGGAGTATAGTCTAGGGGGGGAGGCAGACTACAAACCTCAATCAAGGAAAAAGATCTTGGGGTGAGCATAACACCAGGCACATCTAATGAGGCGCACATCAACCAAATAACTGCTGCAGCATACGGGCGCCTAGCATACCTAATTACAGAATTCCGACATCTTAATAAGGAATCGTTCAGGACCCTGTACACTGTGTACGTTAGTCACAGGGGACACAGTTGGAATTTGAAGACTCAGATGAATCACAGGGATGTTAGGAAGTATTTCTTCAGTCACAGAGTGGTCAGGAAGTGGAATAGTTTGGGAAGCGATGTAGTGGAGGCAGGATCCATTCGTAGTTTTAAGACGAGGTATGATAAAGCTCATGGCGCAGGGAGAGTGACCCAGTAGCGGCCAGTGAAGAGGCGGGGCCAGGAGCTATGAATCGACCCCTGCAACCACAACTAGGTGAGTACATACACACATACACATACATACACACACACACACAGAATGGAACAATCTGAAGACTGAAGTTGTAGAGACAGAACCCATGCATACCTTTAGTAAGAGGCACAACGAGGCTCTTGTAGCCGGGAGTAGACTTAGTAGCTACAGGAGCTGCGACTCGACCCGTGGAACCACATACAAGTGAGTACACCTATGTTGTATATCGTATTTTTTCTAAAACATATTTTCTGAAGCAGTTTGTATACCGT
Source organism: Cherax destructor (assembly GCA_009830355.1). Taxonomy (NCBI): domain Eukaryota; kingdom Metazoa; phylum Arthropoda; class Malacostraca; order Decapoda; family Parastacidae; genus Cherax; species Cherax destructor. The sequence continues at coordinate 167,724 of WNWK01002652.1, forward strand.
ACATTTTATGTTTTGTACCGCACATGTAATAACATGTACGCTACAGCGTATGTTTTTGAACGTGTTTTCCGTAATACATTTCATAACGTATACCTATTTATAAATTTTAATCCTGCTTCCACTCTTTCCTAAGTTCTACAGAGTTCCAACACTCACTAAAATGTCAACCACCTCTAAGTAATTGCCTTTGTATCTACAAATTACGGAGCTGACACAGGCGACTAACACTGCTGGAGGAACTCCAAGAACTAACTCCAAGATATATGTTTATGAGGTATTCTTGATCTGCCCTTCTGGACTTCCCATTCACGCACCAGCTGGCCCAGTCACAAGCCTAGAATGACGCGTTGGACCAATCAGAAAACAAGAAATTCCTGTAACTGCTCAGAACCACTTGATACAACATTACCCGGGTGAGAATACTGTCGACACTCGTAAATATTGACTGATAATTTGTATATATGTACACCGAGAGGTGTATCTCTTTTGATGGAAGGTATATAAACCAGGTGTGCATCGCTCAGTTTATATAGGCCGAGAGTTTGTTTTAAAGTATATATTAAGGGTTAAAGTTTCCTTGACTGATGTTATAGAGGTGACATTTAGCCATAATGACCCTAGTGTACGTCATAGGCTTTACACCTAATTAACCAGCCAACCTCTCGACATTATGCACTGAGAGCAGCAGTGTATATACAACAGGAGTGTACATGTACATTTCAGTATATATGCACTTACAGTTTACTGTAATCCCCATATCAGGGATTAAATCACTCTTAACAAGTGGTGCATAGTGTACTCGACAGGTAAAACTGTGAGATACGTATCTATTACAAGATAACCCGTATGAGTGCTATGGTGGGGGCGTGGCAAGGCTGTGTGCCTAGTATGAACAGGTGAAGGCGGGGTAGCCTATGGCACCATGGCTGGCCACTGCAGCAGCCACCACTGGCTTATCCGAGTGAGACTCACTCACACGCTTAAGAGGAATTATATGACAGTCCAGTGTTGGCAATAATCACGGTGTTGGAGAGATGTTGTTCGTATCTTTCTCCCATACCAAGAGTGTTTATAGAAAGAATAACACACACACACACACACACACACACACACACACACACACAAACAAACAAACACGGGTTTAAAGATGGCGCATCTTGTCTCACGAGCCTCTTAAGAGTTTTATGACATAGTGACGGAAATAAAGCGAGGGAGAGAAGATCGGGTAGATCGTATCGTCCTTGACTGTAAGAAAGCATTTGACACAGTACCACACAGGAGAGAGAAATATAAAATGGAAGAACAGATAGGGATAACAGAGGAGGACAACCCTCGAAACCCATCAAAGGTATATAAAAAATATAAAGGCAAAGGGAAGGTGCTCAATAAGCATATATTAACCACATGACTTCAGGACCCTTCACTTAGATTTCTTCAAGTCGTTATACCTAACGCATGTTACAGTAGACCCATTTTGAAGTATGTGGTACCAGCATGGCGCCTGTGTCTGGTTAGGTGTATGAAGAAAGTAGAGAACATCCAGTAGTGTGCGAAGAGATTGGTGTCGGATGGAAAATGGAAGGGATGGGGGGAGATGAGTTACTATGAGGGAGTTATGCCAAACAACCCTAAATACTATTAGTACTGGTACTGCAACTACTACCACTGCTACTATAATAATAATAATAATAATAATAATAATAATAATAATAATAATAATAATAATAATAAAGTAAAATTGCGTAACATCGAGTTGGATAATATATTTACATAAATAAAACTGAACACTTGAACCCAGGAACTAGTGTAAATAACCAAGCAGGATATTTATTACACCAAGAGGATTATATGAATTAGTGTACATACGCTGAGATTTTACTTACATTCCTTTTCATAAATTAAAGTTTTCTCGTTTGGTGGTGTAGAGGTTACATGCAGTTTGCAATAACTCTTTCTGTAGTCGACAGGTTTTAAAAGCAATTAACCAACCAACCATACCTTACAAGGTTATATTCAGCATAGGTGTGTATCTCTCGGTGTTAATGCAGAGGGAGTTTGCTTTAATTTCTCTTTTTATGGATTAAAGTATTCCTGGGTGATGGTGTACAGGTGACATGGGGGTCTTAATGACCCTCGTGTAGACGCTAGTCTTTTGCACCTTCAAAGACGTTTGAAGGGTGTATGAACACCTTCAGTGTGGGAGCTACAGACATTTCCTCCTCCGTCAAGAGCAAAGTAGATGGGTGTGGTAGGGGGTCTGGCCCCCCATCAGTGAGCTGCAGCCTCTTAACATTTACGTGGGAAACCTCAGCTGAATGAATCATAGCGGGAAGGGAGATAGGGATTGTCATTCGTGCTTTCCCACCTCCCCTTGTATTACTTCCCCTACCCTCTCCCCCTTGTATTACTTTTCCCCCTACTGCCTTCTCTTGCATCACTTTTTCCTACCCCCTCCTCTTACATCACTTCCCTAGACTACAACAAGTCCCAGGCAACGCAATGATAAGTCATCCCACCACTCCCACTGATTCTACTTATAGTTATAGTATGGTCCACCTATAATAAACAAGAACATCGGAGCAGCAACATGAAGCAGAGGAGATGATGATGAGGAGGAGATAAAGCTTAGGAAGACATAACGAGTAGCATCAACAGCATCACCACACGAGACGCTAATCCGGTATCAATAATCTTCAATTTTCACTTCACTTCTCCTGTAGGCAAAGTTTACTGAGTTACAGCTTCACGATTTTTTTATTATTATAATCGTCTTACACAGTAACATACTTGTAAATGACCTGGGATAATTCCCCTCCCCTCCAAAAATAAAAGGTCAAAGTGACTTATTTTCACTGGGGATCGTTCTCAAGCGCATGTACTAAGGTCAAAGTGACTTATTTTGACTGGGGATCCTTCTTAAGCGCATGTACTCTGACGTAACCCTGGCAGGGCTGCCTCCTCTCACGGATGTTGTCTCTCCATGTGACCAGAATTAGAATGCGCGTCTTTCATCCCTCCCAAACTATAGGCAGTCTGTGTCTAGCACAAGCATCCAAGTTTAATGTTCTCTCTCGCTTTCCCAGGCCACGGTCACCCGCTGGCTAGTATTAGAATGCAAATCAATGCTGTTTTTTGTTTAACATCATTAGCTACGCGGATGCATGTTGGTTTATGTTCCGACACTTCTTTAAGGCCACTTTCACCATCACTCGAACAGTGTTATTTTATATGGTTTTTTTTATTTATCCGGTGCCTTGATTCCGAAGGGCTATTTATCCGAGGAAAAGGAGTTGTTCTCCTCTTCATCTGATCAAATTTAATCTGATGAAGAAGAGAATAACTCAAGTGCAGTATTAATCTCTGTAGGTTTAGTATCACATTACTACTGCTACTATTATACTACTACTACTGCTACTATTATACTACTACTACTACTACGCTGCTGCTACTACTACTACTACTACTACTACCTCTACTACTACTAACACTACTACTATTACTACTATACTAATACTGCTGTTCTGTATGACCCCTGTGGTTTAGCGCTTCTTTTTTATTATAATAATATACTAATACTGCTACTACTACTACTACTTCTACTACTACTACTACTACTACTACTACTACTACTACTACTACTACTACTACTACTAATAATAATAATAATAATAATAATAATAATGTAATTATAATAATGTGTTGTAGGTTGCCACAGGCAACGTGTGGAACACAATGCCAGTCTGTGTGTTCTCACACCTTTGATCTCCAGCTCTGTGGAATTATATTATGAACGACGACAAAAACACCAACAGCAGCAGACAACAAACCCAACAAATTTGTTATTCATAAATTAATAAACGTTTACAAGTGTTTTAACATATTAAATATAATGTACAGTAAAACCAACAAGTAAGCTAATCGGTAAGACAAAAAAAAAGTTGACACTGTACAGTGAAGTAACAGTGAAGTCTGTGTCCCTGAGTGAGTAGTGAGGTGAACAACCTCACTGTTGCTGCTGCTGCTGCTGCTGATGCAACTGTGAATTTGCTTTTTTGAATTCGTAGGCCAATATTTGCCTTTTTTTTTCTTCAGATGACCTTCCTAAGTTTGATTAACGATTAACACATACACACACACACACACACACACACACACACACACACACACATAGCTTTAAGAAGAGGTATGATAAGGCTCATGGCGAAGGGAGAGAGACCCAGTAGCGGCCAGTGAAGAGGCGGGGCCAGGAGCTATGACTCGACCCCTGCAACCACAACTAGGTGAGTACACACTCACACACTGGGTTGCAGAAAAACTCTTTCCGGAACTTCTTAACTGAAACCTACCTGGAGTCGCTTCCGGAGGTCACCGCCCCCGCGGCCCGGTCCCAGACCAGGCCTCCTGGTTGCCGGCCTGATTGATCAAGCTGTCAATGACCACCGCCCGTAGCGCAACGTATGCAACACAACCTGGCTGATCAAAAACTGTTTTGAGGATTCCGTCGAGTTCCCTCTTGAAATCAGCTAGAAGTTTGTTAGTAATCCCTCTTATACATGAAGGGTATTGAAGAGTCGTGGTCCCTTAACACTTATTGAGTTCTCTCTCAGTGTACTCATCGCTTCCTTGCTTTTCTTTGGAGGTATCTTGCACCAGTATCTTCCAGGTGTAGATTATGTTGTATTTCTCGCTATCGTTGTAGGGAGTACAGTTCTAGGCATATAACCTAACAACCTTGGAAGACATGATAACAATGTCAGGAAACTCAAAAACTACTTATATAAATTTCAACCCTGATTTCGATTCAGGACGGATCGAGACGTCTTCTAGAAAAGTTTCGTCTCCAAAGTTTGGGTTGTTTGTGTATTGTTGCAGCCACGGTATTGTGACTTATTCTTCATGTGACTCTGCCGGGCAGACAGTGAGAGGCCGGTGAGACGACCAGGGACGAGAGGGCAAAGCTGAAGCTGAGAAAAAACAGGTGAATCTGAGGGAGGTTAGGCAATACTGATTCAGCACTGAAGTGATGTGTACTAGCAGCTTGTCTGTGTTAAAAAAATATGGCACATGCAAACTCCATGCACAGTTTCAGAAGTATGTAAGAGAGAGAGAGAGAGAGAGAGAGAGAGAGAGAGAGAGAGAGAAGACAGACAGACAGACAGATAGACAGACATAAAGAGACAGACAGACGGTCAGAGAGCTCTTAGCTTGTAAATAAAGTTAAGAACCCTAGACCTAACCTTGTAAAACCCTGAAGCAGCAACTTCACTCTGTAACCTTCTCCAGAACATCACTTCATCTGAGATCATTTATTCCTAGAATACAGCATAATGATATCAACGAAATAAAGTCAGCTCATCAAATGAAAATGCTGGCCCACAGATGACTCCAACTTCACTGTCCCATATCTGTTTGTCTCATAACAATAAAAAGACTTTCAAATGAGCTGATGTAGGTAACAGCTCTTAGCTTGTAAATAAAGTTAGGAATCCTTATCTAACCTTATAAAGAGAGAGAGAGAGAGAGGAGAGAGAGAGAGAGAGAGAGAGAGAGAGAAAGAGAGAGAGAGAATGAGAGAAAAAATAAGGGGTAATATAGGCCGGTTTCGGATATATGGGGCTAGATCAGGAGCTGAGACTCGACCCACGTAACCACCAATAGGTGATCACAGTTTATGCACATACACCACGCGCGCGCACGCGCCTGTGAAGTATTCATCTCAGTCGGCAAAGTCTGGGGACATAACGCCTATCCAGTAATAAAGTCTAAAATACCATATCACGACACCGACTCCTTGATCCTTACGAGCGGTCGTGACATGACTCTGTAAATAGCCTTCACCCATTCAATGCAGTGCAGGATTTCCCCCTCCCTCCCTCATCACCCTCTCTCTCTCTCTCTCTCTTCCCTTTCTCTTCCATCCCTCTTTCCCTTTTCCCCCCACATCATCTCCCTACTTCTCCCCATATCTCTTTCTCCCACTCTCCCTCCTTTTCTTTCTCCTGCTCCACGTCCACCTCTTCCTCCCCTCTCTCCCCCACTTCCTCCCCACCACAGCAAGGTTTATGGGGTGGTTGTATATGTAGTTAGTTTAGTCGGTGAGTTTATGCTCAACTTCGACCACCTCACGTTGCACTGCATTCCTTTATTGGTCGTCTGTATCCTGCTGTCTGACTAACTCATTGCTGCCATATTGTGGCCATCTGAGAGACTCACAACTGCTTGTGAGCAACTTTATTGTTGATTATGTTGTTTATGTTTTGTGAGCATGCCATGAGGGGAAGGGGCGGAGAAATTGGTGAAAACCGAGTGTTCTGTCAGATGTGTCTCTATGCGGTTCACAAACTAGAGCCAAGGATATTGTGGAAATATAAGCGATGCATTTCAAGAACTACCGAAAGCAATAGAAACCCTCTCAGTTTCTAACTCATATAACACCATAATATTGAGAACTGGCGTTCACTGGGACAAGGTGTTCATTTTTCTTTTTTTTTTTTTGGTGATCAAGCTATGCCAAATTGTGTTTTTCCTAGCTATACCTGTCGGCATTACACCCCTCTGGATATTCTCCACACAATATATATAGACTAAGCTGTGTCAAATCTAATTTAAGCTAGAAAAATGTTGACCCTAAGCCATGAGGACTGAAAAACTAATTTGTAGGGTTAGGTCAGTTCAGAAGAAACTACCCACACACACACACACACACACACACACACACACACACACACACACACACACACACACACACACACACACACAACACGCACACACACAGAGGAGCTATGAGTCGACCCCTGCAACCACAATTAGGTGAGTACACAGACACAGCAATTCCATGCTGTCTCCCCAGGGCAGACAGGGTAGTGAAAAGTTAGGGCAGCATGAAGGCCCCTTATAAGGGCGAACTGCTGTTATGGGGAATGTAAATGAATGTTATGTTATGCAAATTGCCAAAAGTACCCAACTGCAAATGTTGCTACAGAGAGAGAGGGAGAGAGAGAGAGAGAGAGAGAGAGAGAGAGAGAGAGAGAGAGAGAGAGAGAGAGAGAGAGAGAGAGAGAGAGAGAGAGAATAATTAGAAAGTGTTTTGTTAGATCAATGTTCTTTGAAAATAAAAACAAAATGTTTTACCGAGTATTTCTTACTTTTTTTTTAATTTTGTGAAAGGACTTCATAAAACAGAAGATGAAACTGATATTCACACGTTTAGAATACACATTGTACTTTCTTCACTACATTATTATAGACATTGTAAAATATTATACGCTGATGTGTGTGTGTGTTAGTTACCATTTTGTCCTAGGCACATGTCGATTAGACACTAGGCCTGTTGTATGTATGTGTGTGTGTGTGTGTGTGTATGTGTATCTCAGTATATATTCACCAAAAAGCGAGTATCTCTTTGTATAAACTGAGAGGTGTTTATCTCCCCCGCGTATATACACGGAGAGGTGTCTGTATATCTCATTGCATATACACGGACAGAGGTACATATCTTCACGTATATACACGGTATATATAAGTATTTCACAGAGTATATACACAAAGACTTTGCTTTACTTCCCCTTATTTAAGCGATTAAAGTATCCCCTTATTTTAGGGACTAAAATATTCCCTTATTTTAGGGACTAAAGTATCCCCTTAATTTAGGACTAAAGTATCCCCTTATTTTAGGGACAAAAGTATATTTAAATGTTAAAGCTCATGCGAACTGCGTCTTTCATGAGTCGTGTAGTCGATAGGCCACCTAATGAATTAAGCAATAAACATAAACATAATTTTGGGTAAATAGCTCCCATGCATATTTGTTCCTTGTATGGAAGCTGCATGTAAATTGTAGCGGTAAATGAGGAGGGTGAATAGGTAAATAGGGTTTAGTCGGGAAGAGTGTTGACGCTGTGTCGGGTTGTAGGAGGGTCGGTTATAGGAGGGTCGAGTTGTGGGAGGTTCGGGTTGTAGGAGGGTCGGTTGTAGGAGGGTCGGTTGTAGGAGGGTCGGGTTGTAGGAGGGTCGGGTTGTAGGAGGGTCGGTTGTAGGAGGGTCGAGTTGTGGGAGGTTCGGGTTGTAGGAGGGTCGGTTGTAGGAGGGTCGGTTGTAGGTGGGTCGGTTTTAGGAGGGTCGGTTGTAGGAGGGTCGGTTGTAGGAGGGTCGTTTGTAGGAGGGTCGTTTGTAGGAGGGTCGGGCTATGGGTATATGTAGGAGGTAGGAGTGTCGGGTGTTGTGTAGTAGGCAGGCTGGGTGTAGTCGAGGGCGGTATGGGGTGTAGGTGGGGATGAGTGCAGGTGGGTCGGAGAGTGGGTAGGTCGGGGTGTGGGTAGGTCAAGGTGTGGGTAGGTCGGGGTGTGGGTAGGTCGGGGTATGGATAGGTCGGGGTGTGGATAGCTTGCCTTTCTGATGTCGCCTTTAAATGGAAAATTTGAATACGGTGAACTGTCGAAGAATTATGGCTCAATTAAACTTATGGTTGTGGGAATTCTAGGAAAGAGAGAGGGAGAGAGGAAGAGAGAACAGACAAACAATCAGAGAAAGGATAGACGCCTGGGATCAGATAACCCACGATAAATAACATACGAGCTATTTATTGTACACAATACCCGGTTTCTTAACATAAATCATGCATAATCACATTTAATTGGTCATTATCACACCTGTAGGTTACCTGAACCAAGGTCGGCTGTACCTGGCGAGACAGGTACCTGGAGGGAAGAGTGGGAAGGAAGAGCTGGGAAGGAGGAGCTGGGAAGGAGGAGCTGGAAAGAGATGAGAAGAGACGCAGGGAAGAAGAAAATAAGAGACAAAAGGACAGACAGGAAATTTAGAGGAGAGAGACTTAGACGAGAAGAGGTAAAAAGGGAGGGGATAGCAAAAAGGATAGAGAGGAAAAGGGAATAGAATGAAAGAGGGAGAAGAGATGGGCATGACATGTATATATATGTGTGTGTTAGTTATCATTTTGGTCTAGACACATGTCGATTAGACACTAGGCCTGTTGTATGTGTGTGTGTGTAAGAAAACACTTCGAAATGTTTTCGCCCCGCCGGGAATCGAACCCAGGCCCTCCGTGCGGGAAGCGAGAGCTTTAGCCACCAGGCCACAGGGGTGTGTGTGTGTGTGTATGTGTGTGTGTGTGTGTGTACTCACCTAATTGTACTCACCTAATTGTGGTTGCAGGGGTCGAGACTCAGCTCCTGGTCCCGACTCTTCGCTGTCTGCTACTGGGTCTCCGCTCTCCCTGCTCCATGGGCTTTATCATACCTCGTCTTAAAACTATGTATGGTTCCTGCCTCCACTATATCTTTCTCTAGACTATTCCACTTCCTGACTACTCTGTGGCTGAAGAAATGCTTCCTAACATCCCTTTGACTCATCTGAGTCTTCAGCTTCCAGTTGTGTCCCCTTGTTTCTGTGTTCCCTCTCTGGAACATCCTGTCACTGTCTACCTTGTCGATTCCCCGCAGTATTTTGTATGTCGTTATCATGTCTCCTCTGACCCTTCTTTCCTCCATTGTTGTTAGTCCTATTTCCCTCAACCTTTCTTCATAGGACAGACCCCTGAGTTGTGGAACTAACCTTGTCGCAAACCTTTGCACTTTCTCTAGTTTCTTTACGTGCTTGACCAGGTGTGGGTTCCAGACTGGTGCTGCATATTCTAGTATGGGCCTGACGTACACGGTGTACAGTGTCTTGAACGATTCCTTGTTAAGGTAACGGAACGCTAATCTTAGGTTTGCCAGTCTCCCATATGCTGCCGCAGTTATCTGGTTGATGTGTGCCTCCGGAGACGTGCTTGGCTTGTGTGTGTGTGTGTGTGAAAGAGAGAGATAGAGAGAGAGAGAGAGAGAGGTTGATATCCTAGGGATGAAATTTGATTTCAAATTGACTATGGAAAACTACGTAGTAAATCTTGCAAGCAAGGCAGCTGAGATCCTTACAGCACTAAGACGTACTTTTTATCTGCTCGATAGTAGAGGTTACAAGACTCTTTAGGGGCAGAAGTGCACTCACACCTTTAGTATGCTCCACTTGGACTGCCTGATCCCCGTCCCATCTACGACTTGACAAAATAGAGAACAGAGCAAGACAACTTCCCTCTCGCCTGGCCCCGACATGGATAGATCTATCATTTCAGCAGAGCCATCAACACCGGAGAGATGTGGGTGGTCTTACGGTTATGTAAAAGGACAGCGAGAAGACAGCAAATGGAACTTAAACTCTGGCTGTACCCTTCTCAAGAACTGTCATTTCATGTGAGGTCATTCATTCCTGGAATGACACGAGTCTGAAACATGTTCGTACAGCATAATGACATCAATGAAATAAACTCAGTAGACTAAATGAAATCGCTGACCCACAGATGGCTCCAACTTCATCCTGGTCCCCATTGGTATATTTCATAACAGTAAAAAGGCTTTCAAATGAGCTGGGGTAGCGAGAGAGAGAGAGAGAGAGAGAGAGAGAGAGAGAGAGAGAGAGAGAGAGAGAGAGAGAGAGAGAGAGACTCTTATAACAACTTTTTTTATTATGAGAGATAAAATTATACGAATAATAAATAATGAATACACTTGATTGACTGCCATACCCCCAGACGCTGCACGAACCTCTGCTATAACACCGAGTGGAAGGACTCCAACTTCGTCACAAGTGAGTATAGATAAAAATTTACCACAGCTTGCCACCAGACACCCGTCACTATAAACACTCACTTCTTAGTTGTCTCAGAAATAGGACTGAAGAAGTCACTTGTGACGGAACCTTTCCTTAATGAACGTCTTGATATACCTTTACCTTTGATATACCTTTGAAGAGTTTCGAGAGTTTATCTACTCTCTGAGTTCGGCCATGGGCCAGGCTCGTCTGGTGCTTGCCTGGTCAACCAGGCTGTTGCTGCTGGAGGCCCGCTGCTCCACATATCCATCACAGCCTGGTTGATCTGGCACCCGATGAAGACACTTGTCTTTGACCTACAAATACTCTTCATTGCACTTAATAAATAACGCATAATGATTCTGAGGTATTACTGTCTTCACGTATGATAAGTATTTTATCACGCGTTTCGGTACAAACTTGTACTGGGACAACCTTTCACAGAGCGAAACGTTGCCCCTGTGTCGACAGGACCTCTGGCACGGTTGCTGATCGTTTCTTCCCATCTCACGAAGACGTAAGATGGCAGGTACATCTTACAGAATTCTATTTACATTCAGTACACATATATATTTTCTCTCGCACGTTTCTCCTGGTCAGTGTAGGAAACATGGTCCAACACCGGGCCACGAAGGCGATGATCCGGAAGACCATTAACAAGTACTCTTCCTCTGTGCACTGACCAGACCTTACAAAACCACTCTGTGCGGGGGCGGGAGACGGGAAAGGAAGGTCAGCCAGCGTTCCGAACGCAAGACCCAACTAATCCATCAGCAACCCCGGGCGTCCGCCCCATCATGTAGGTGGCGTCACACGGCCGCTCCTACATTATCCCAGTTACCATATATCACTCTTTCAGTTTGTGGGAATTGATAGTAATTTCTGCGCACATGACTCCTGGGAAATCTCCACTAGCTGAGAATCCCGAAGGCGGAATCCTTCCACTCAGTGTTAACTGGACAAGAATGCCTGGGAAATTGCGTCGAAAGCGAGACCAACACGACAAAAGAAAAACACTGAACATCTATCAACACATAAACATCCATCAACACATAAAATGAAAGAAAATACATGAAATAATTCGAAGGAAAAATTATCATAGCATAATTTGTTTTTATTCGACAATGAAAGTAAGGGAGCAAACGGCCCGCCCCGAGAACGCCGAGTGAAGACATTCGTTCCGTTCCCTCACATTCGTCACTACATGAATGTGCTCTTATAAAGGTCGCTCTTCCTTGCACAAGCAACCCATAAACAACAAAGGAACCATAATTTTTCCTGCCTCCAAAGGTTCTAATGCTCCGGGAGACAATTACCGCAATAAGCACTCATAAAAAAAAATAACACACACAAGAAAAGTAAACACTCACGCGCGTGCAGCACACACACACACACACACACACACACACACACACACACACACACACTCACTTATGTAATAAACGTTCACAAGCCTCAAGAAAATGGCAATAAAATTATATCGTGGGCGACAGACAGCGTGGGAAGAGGTGCAGCTGATGAACTTTGTATGATGGAGGGAGGGAAGGAGGGAGGGAGGGACGGAAGGAGGGAGGGAGGGAAGGAGAGAAGGAAGGAGAGAGGGAGGGAGGGAGTGGATAGCTGAGGGCAGGGGATAAGAGAGGGTAGGGAATAATTGGAGGGAAGATAGAAGGGAAGTGAGGGAGGGAGGGAAGATTGGTAGGGAAGGTAGGAAGGGAAAGAGAGGCAAGGGAAGGGGAGGTAGTAGGAGTAAAGGAAGAACGGGAGGCAGAGAAGTGAGGGAGAGAGAGAGTGGACGATAAAAGGAATGAGGGAGGACATTAAGAAGAGTGGAAGTTGAGGGAGGAATATACATACATAGCGAGAGAGAGAGAGAGAGAGAGAGAGAAAATCCTTACCCTAACCTTGTAAAACCCTGTGTAAAAAGAGAAAGAGAGAGAGAGAGAGAGAGAGAGAGAGGGAGAGAGAGAGAGAGAGAGAGAGAGAGGGGGGGTATGGTGGTCGGGGGGTGGAGGCTGTGGCTTCAAGTAACTTTATACTTCCTCAATGTACCTTCCCACAGAGCTCACTCCTCCTGACTTTGCTTCCTCTAGAGCTCTAACGTTTTCTTTCTCCTCTAGAGCTCACTCTTCCCATCTTTTTCTCCATAGCTCACTCCTGCAGATTTACTTCTCCCAGAGCTCATCCTCTCCTAACTTATACATAATCCTTACAAAAATGTGTACTAGTTTGTTCAGTTATTCCTCATACGTAGATTTCCTGGTACAGTTCCTTTATACACTTACGTTCTCGCCTTCTTACGTCAGAATCTTACGTCAGAATCTTACGTCAGAATCTTTACGTCAGAATCTTACGTCAGAATCTTCGTCAGAATCTTTACGTCAGAATCTTACGTCAGAATTTCGTCAGAATCTTACGTCAGAATCTTACGTCAGAATCTTACGTCAAAATCTTTACGTCAAAATAAGTTCGTGACCTCAGGGATTTTAACGAACCTAATGCCTCACCTTTCCGAACTTCATCCCTCCTACCCCTAAATGAACTTTACTCCCCTCCCCTCCCCTCCCAACCTAACTTCATGGAACGTCACCTAACTTCATGGAACGTCACCTAACTTCATGGAACGTCACCTAACTTCATGAAACGTCACCTAACTTCATGAAACGTCACCTAACTTCATGGAAGGTCACCTAGCTTCATGAAAAATCACCCAACTTTTTTAAAAGTCGCTTAACTTCATGAAATGTCACCTACCTTCGTCAAACGTCACCTAACTTCGTCAAACGTCACCTACCTTCGTCAAACGTCACCTAACTTCGTCAAACGTCACCTAACTTCGTCAAACGTCACCTAACTTCATGAAATGTCAAGTAGTTTAATTTCTATTAACCTAACGTAACTTAACAGCATAACCCAACCTAACTTAAATAATACATAAAATACCGCATCCTCGCATAACTTAAGCTGATCTAAACTAATCTAACTTAATCTAAGATAAATTTAACTTGCCTAATTTAACATCACATAACTTTACCTAACTTGTTCTAAATTTACCTCACCTAAACTAACCTAACCTAATTTTTACCTAAGATGACATAAGACAAGATAATAATTTGGTTTTTCATCTCTTCCTATTCGCAACTTTCACCCATTCTCCTCTCCCGTCTCTTTCTAGTTTACTTTTTTTCTCTTCTCTGCTTTTCCCCTCTTCCATTCTTCTAATTTTGTGCTACCATCGTCATCTCTCTTCTGATTTCCTCCTCTCTTCTTTTCTTCTAGTTTCTCCTCCTGTCTCCTCGTCTTTCCTGATTTTCATCCTCTCTTTTCCTCTCTCTTCCAGTTTTCTCCCCTCCCCTCTTTCTTTCTCCCAGTTTTCTCATTGTATCTCTCACCTTTGTCCTTTCCTCCACACCGTCAGTATTTCACATATCTCTCATTCCACCCCTCTCTTTCCCTTCCCTCTCATAAACTCCCCTCCTTATGTTCTACTTCTCCCAATCTTTCATCAGTGCCTCCCATTCTTCCCTTCTTCTCTCCCTTCCAATCTGCTTTCCTTCCGCGTCCCCTCTTATCTTCCGCTTACAGACGAAGTTTCCCCTCGAAGCAGAATTCTCGTCATATGCCTCCTTCCCCCCTGCCGTCTCCCCTCACCCCCTGCTGTGGGTCTCCCTACATTTTGTAAATTTTGGCGAAGGGAGAGAAATAAGGGAAAAGAATTATTATTATTATTATTATTATTATTATTATTATTATTATTATTATTATTATCATGTTCATTGGAATTGAAAATGAGAAAGGGGAGATATGCCTTAGACTCTCCTCTTCCCTCACTTTCCCATTGAACCTTCATTTTAGTCTGGTTACTCAAAATACTCTCTTTAGGCAGTAGAATACATATTACGAAAACATGTGTAGTATAGGCCTGCCTGCACACCTGGCTGTAGCACGATAACCATTTAAGAACGAGCAAAAAAGGCAGCAGAGTAATTGTCTGTATTTCTTTCACCAAAAGAATAAGCCTCATCTTGGAATACACAGTAACAACTGGGCGTCGGAGACGCTGCCTCCTTAGTATAACTCGCTCTAGAAAACTTAAACATGGGTTACTCGTTGCTTGAATGCTAAGTTAAAGAGTTATTTAGAATTTAACAAAATTTTATAAGTAAGCTTACAAAGGCGTACTACCAGCAGTAATGTGACGGTATTTCGGGAGGGTAAATATCCTCGTACCTTTATCTTTGATATACCTTTGATTAGTATCGATATCTTCTGGTAAGATGTTGAATAATCTGGGGCCCACGTTGTCACGATAAAGGCTTGTTCAGCACGTGTACTTTTTTTCACTAATGGCCCGTGCAGGTCGCAGGTCACACTCGTATCCACCCATTCCCACTTGTGTATAAGACAAACCTCTTTATGACGATAACTGAAGTAGTGACTTCACGGACACTACCTGGTAATTTGTTATGATCATCTACGACTCTTTTCATTTATCCAGTCCACTGGTTCCTTTAACTCATTCTGGTGATATGAACGTAGACAAGCGCATTGACAGAACCTGCAATGTAAACAGTGACTGATTTTCTAGTAGTCAGGCTTGATTACAACTATTTCTGCACAAACGATGATCAAATTAAGTGTAAACATGTGGTCATACTTATCATTGCTTCCTTGAGAACTATGTGCTCGTTTGCCCACCTATTGAGGAATATATGAGGTGCAAAATAAACTATTAGCATCGGCTGCAAAATCTAAATCTAAGCATTTAAAGATTTTTTTTTCTAATTGTACACACGAATCATATCACCTTTCTAGAAAGAGTAAAGAGTAAATGCAATATTTTTTTTTTATCCTATTTTCTTAGTAAAGATTTCTGACACAGGGATTAACTTCATCACTGTCTAAATGTTTTCCATTGAGTGAACAATATAAACTAGAATGAAATGGCGTTTTGTCGGCACATATGAAGACAAAGACAATGTTTCGCTCTGTATTAAAAATCTACACAGAGCGAAACTATATTCCAGAAAAACCTTGTGCAAGACTGTGTACACACAGCCTAAACCGAGACTTTACTAACTACAGTATTGTAGTATAACCTTGAGAGTTGCTGCAGTATTATACCTTGACTTTAAGCTTTATTTCAATATTGTAGCATACTATGGGGACTTCACTTATACCCGTTGATATTTTTATTTTTATTTTTAGATTTAAAAAAGCTCTAAATCCTCATGGATCATACAACGTGCTGATATAAAGTTAAGTAATATATTAGCTTCCTTGCCAACACCTGTTCACTCGTGTTTAAACTTTACGTTTCTGTTCACCAGAACTTTTTCAGGAGACGCAACTCTCTAGTGTAATTTTACAAGGTGGACTAGACCGCGAGTAGTCCTATAACATATAGTAATTCCAGTGATGACCTCCTCCAGTAGCACAGAGCTATACTGAGCCATTCCAGCTGGGGACTACTACCCTAAGTGGCACATATAAAATCAGGTACTCTGGGAATGAGACTGCTGCAGAAGACACAGATCTATACTTAGGTACTCTGAAGTAGTGGACACCTCCATGTGGCATAGATCTATAATTAGGTACTTTAGGGAAAGGACTGCTTCAGGCGGCATAGGTCCAAAGTTAGGTATTCCAGGGAAGAAGGGATACTCCTCTGTAATTAAATACTCGAGGTGGGGGCCGCTGCTGAATGCCCAGAACCGTAACAAAAGTATAAAGTATATTAGTGTGGGTATTCAAGGAGGCCCTGTTCTAAAATTAGGCATTCCAAAATGGAAATAGCTCCAGGAGATATAGTTCCATAACCAAGTATTCCAGGGTGGGGTCGCTGCAGGGGGTGCAGTTTTATAATGAGATATTCCAAGGGAAACTATTTTAGGGAAGCACTGCAAGAATACTCCTCCTTAATCGATCAAGAGATGAGTCAGGAGCTTAGAAGTAATTACAGTTCCGCTTGGTCATGCGTAAATCAGGAGATTCTTCATATAAGAGCATAAGAATAAAGGGGAACTTCACTCGAGTCTACTGGCCCATGCTAGGCAGGTCTTACTCAAACCCAACCATCCAAACTCAAAATATTTGCTTTAATGCACAAGTAGGGTTTTGACAGCACCAAGACACCGAAAAATAAACACGCAGATGCAACACTTAGGCTGTGTTACTAAGTGTTTCACCCATTCGGGGTTTTATTCAATCCAGTATAGAGAGTAAAAACACATAGAATATAGGAAGAGGTAGAGAGGTGAGCTTCGTAGAGTCAGCTCCAGTGATTTCAGATGTGTCAGCATGCATCACCTGCTCTTGTAGTCTGTGGGGGACTAGAATCACCTTGGCCACAGTGTAGACAACCACGATGAGACCAGTCTCAAGGCAGTGACATGTCTGCAAGCTGTCCTCCTCCTCCTCCCCAACTTGGTTTCTTTTCATCTCATCAAAAGACCTTGTTATTTTCGGTGTAACAGGCAAGTAAACATCATTCGAATAGTCTCTACAGCACACATATTTGTGCTCACCAAGGCTTTGGTTCAAGCTGCTGGCTACCCAGTAACCAATAATTATAGTATTAATACATATAAAATAATAATAATAATAATAATAATAATAATAATAATAATAATAATAATAATATATTATTATTATTATTATTATTATTATTATTATTATTATTATTATTATTATTATTAATAGTCATCATCCCTCCAAGACAGGCAATGCTGCAAACACTTAAATAAAAGCAATCAGGTAAAGACCCCAACGATTGTTGTCGTCTATTGCTGCAACGCGACATCACAACGATATCATGAGCACTTACTAGTATAGAGAAGGGAGAGGGAGAGATAAGGCAAGCAAGGGTAGATAAAGAGAGGGGAAGTAAGAAAGTTATTGAAGACATAACAAATAAGATAGGGAGGGAGGAAGAGAAAGAGAAAAGATAGGAAGGTAAAAATATTATATATATATATATATATATATATATATATATATATATATATATATATATATATATATATATATACCTTGGGAAAGGCTTTATTTTGTTATAAAAAAGAGTAAGCTGCATCGTTTTTAAACGTTTGTGAATATTCGTTTTAAAGCAATCACAACAATGTCAAATGTACAACACTCACAGAGAGTATAATTGACATCACTAAAATATGAAAACAAAGTTAAAACATAAAAAAACATCAGTTTAGATAGCATGTTTTTGGTATTACATTATTCAGAAAGCTACTGACCAACACAGGCAGCAGATGACTAGCCAAAGAAAATCAAATAAAACTTAGGGATCTACTCTTATTAGAAAGCAAATTTGTTGTAGATTCATTATCATTAAGTCCAGGTTAAAATGCCCTTATATGTAAGCTTTCTAGAATTCTTTAATCCACTTTATTCTGCTCTCCTGCTATAATTTTATCAATATATTTCAAGCTTTAGAAGTTGCTTTTTGCTGTCTACAGAATATATTCTTTGTGATAATTAAGGTGGTCTAAAGACACCTGTATGATAAGATTCTCTGCGTATAAATTTTTGCTTTAAATTTTTAGAACGTATTTCTGATTTATTTAATATTGTAATTAGAGAAAATAAACTGATACACAACAAGTGATGAATATTCAGATTTCAACTTTTTTGTTTCTTCAGTCATCTCATTACTAAGTGTCATTGCCGTATTTCTATTACACACACACACACACACACACACACACACACACACACACACACACACACACACACACTGCACTCTACACACACACACATTTCGAAGTGTTTCCTTACACACACACACATACAACAGGCCTAGTGTCTAATCGACATGTGCCTAGGACAAAAAATGGTAACTAACACACACACACCCGGTGGCCTAGTGGGTAAAGCTCTCGCTTTACGCACGGAGGGGCCGGGTTCAATTCCCGGTGGGGCAGAAACATTTCGAAGTGTGTCCTTACACACACACACACACACATACATACAACAGGCCTAGTGTCTAAGTGACATGTGCCTAGGACAAAATGGTAACTAACACACGCACACACACACACACACACACACACACACAACAAACTAGGGTGTGTTTGATGTGTCACAACACGAGGAGGTGTACGCAACATTTAACACTTATTTATCCCATATAACTGGACCGTAAACTACAGGAAAGGAAACTTAACTCTGAGACACATGTTAACAGCTTAGGGGAAGAACTCTAACTCACTTCTCTCCGTCTTTATTGACGCCTCCTCCTTCCCTACTCCTTTCTCCTACTTTTTGCTTACTTTTCAACTTGGCTTGTGATCTCTCTCTCTCTCTCTCTTTGTTACATACGCCTCCCTCATCTCCCTTCCCTCGTTAACCTCTCACCTACGTCACTCCCTCTTGGTACTCTTCGTGTGCTAATATATACAATATCTGCACCAGAAGAGAAGGGGAAGAGGCAGGAGAAATGGGAAGAAAGGAATGGAGGAAGAGAGAGCGGAGAATATTAGCAAAGATGATATGGTGAAGAATGTCATTCGAAAATATAAAGATGTGGGTGAAATACTGGAGAGTGATGAGACAGTGACTGAGGAAGACGCAAGTAATTTTCTTCCTTCTTCCCATTTCTCCCTTAACCCTGGTTTATTTACTATCTCTCTCTCTCACTCACTCTCTCTCTCTCTCTCTCTCTCTCTCTCTCTCTCTCTCTCTCTCTCTCTCTCTCTCTCTCTCTCTCCCTCCCTCTCCTCTTTTATTTAGTTTTTTCCTCCACTGGTTTATTAATTTCCCTCCCCCTTCCCCATTGCTACCCCGTCACCTGGTGGATATGACAATGGTAAGCAATATCGACGAGGATAAGGGACTGATTACATCGTTTTACATCTCTACTGCTTCTGCCTCCTCCTCTGTACTCGACTAAAGAAGCCTGCCATGTAGGAGAAACGTTTCGGAATAAAGACTTCAAACTGTTTCACAAGTGTCTTACTTATCACCCTCACCTGGTAAATCCTTCCTCCTCAAGACCTCCTCGTAGTCATCGTAAGCATAAATCAAGTCAGCCATCAACAAGTACGTAGCAGAGGCGCGTTACACGCTGCTCACTTTCTTCACAGTACAATTTGAAGTAACTCTTGATGAACATAATTTGTTCTGCGCGTCTCTACCCGACAACTTTCTTCCACTGATTAACAACCCGACTGGCAAATCGGCGCTTTCCACTGTTTCAAGATCTGTCTCGGATAGACAGTTTCTGCTTGTTATTTATATGTTTCAAAATATCTTCATGGGGAAGTTCCTGATGTAAACGATTAATTCTCTGGTTATTTTCTGTGAGTTATTTCAACGCAAATACTTTGTTTCATAAAGAAGAAGACTAGAAATGTATCGAGTAGTCTAAGTGAAGCCTTACCGATGATATACAGTGTTGGATCTTCTATTGTTTATACTTCTTATAAATCATTGATTGACCTTATTGCAGACACTTAGTCTGCTGTCTTGCCTTGTTCAGTGTACACTAACCAAAACTCCCAACAATTTACGCCTCCGATATGACTGAGTTTTGCATTATTTAGTGAAAAGCACCGTAGATATTATATATTTCGTAGGATTATGCAAATTGTTCTGCATCTTCCGTAAAGAACTGTTGTGAACTTGCTCTAAGACACACACACACACACACACACACACACACGGTCAGTGCCAACACCAAACAGCTACCAGGCAGCTGACACTGATGTGGCCAAAGGGAGAGTGCCACTTTGAACCTGTGGCAGCAGGGTCACATACCACACTCTTTTCCTTCGCTTACTTCTCTTCTCCATTTATTCATCACTTTTTTACCTCCTCCTCACCGCTCATAAACCATTATTATTATTATTATTATTATTATTATTATTATTATTATAGAGCTGTCACTAGATTGTTTAATCTGAATGGGTCATACAGCTCCTGGAAACTGAGAGGTAACCAGCTTTGATCCGAGGATCAAGACATCCTTGAAGGGTTAATATTAGTGCATCTGGATTTATATTTACAGTTTATCTTACCTATTGGAAGCAAATTTGGAATATTTACTTAATCAGTTTAGAATATTATTTTCAATATTCAGATACCTTGACATATCACATAGGTTATTATATTTTCTGTCTCCACATTCCTCAATAAGCGGAGAATCAAGAACGTAGCGTGCAAGAAAGTGAGATGTGGAGAGACGTGCGAAAAATAGAATTGATAGAGATAAGAATGAATATGAAACTTCAGCTAACAGAATAAGTAAAATGAACTGAAAGGAAAGAGGATACAAGTTTTGTTTTTTATTTTATCTAGCAAAATTGGATACATCATCACGATGATATTACCCTGGTTGTTTAAAGGTCGGGGTCCCTTCTGGTGCCTAGTTCCTAAGCCTCATGTGTCTTCATATACGCCATCTCTCAACATCCTCTTCATTCTTCCTCTTCTACTTCCCTTTCCGTGCACCCCATGAATTTCTTTTATCAGCTGTGTAACCCTTTGTATAGACGTGAAAACTAGCCTGATGAAGGTTGTCTCGACATTTAGAAACTTTTGTTTTGTCTATAAATACCGAGTATAAATACAAAAATACAATTAAGAATAGGAACGATGACAATAACTACACAAACGTTACAACAGCTTACGTTCGTATCCCTGAAAAATGTCTTCACGTATCTCTCTCTCTCTCTCTCTCTCTCTCTCTCTATATATATATATATATATATATATATATATATATATATATATATATATATATATATATATATATATATGCAAAAGATCACAGTAAACAGGTGATATCAAAATATGCAAGAAAACCACTATGAAAAATAGAAGAATTCCAAGTGCTTTCGTGACTACTCACATTATCAAGGAACTATAACAGGAAACATGACAAGAAGGGCTTATATAAGGGGCGAGACTACACCTCACAGTCACATCACACTAACAAAGACTACACCTCACAGTAGCGTAACATCGCACGACTCTGTGAAGAGGAAAATAAGAAAGGACCTGAAACTCTTCCCAAGAATTAAGATTAGTCCAATTTATTATTAAATTCTTCCCAAATTTTATTAATTATAAATGAATCCAATTTATATAAACCAAAAGAAATATTCATATTATTTTCAAAACTGCTTTTAATGAAACATGATTCTATTATATTTCTCTCAACCATGGACTTGCTTGATACAACCTTCTCAGCATTTTGAAAATCAATTGGATGGGTAAAATCTCTCACATGAATAAATAGAGCATTAGAATCTTGTCCAGTTCTAATGCTATATTTATGTTGTTTTAATCTTAGTTCAAGACTTTTACCAGTTTGACCAAAATAAACTTTATCGCATATTTTACAGGGAATCTTATAGACACATCCGTCAGCATTTTGGGGGGAATTTTTTATCAAAAGTCTTTTTACTGTATCAAGATTTTTAAATACAACTTTGATATTAAAATTCTTAAGAAAGGAAGGCATATCAACCAAGTTTTCATGGTAAGGGAGAACCAACATATTTTTGGTTGAATAAGGTTGGTTGTCCCTTTTTGGATTGAACATAAGAACATAAGAACATAAGAAAGGAGGAACACTGCAGCAGGCCTGTTGGCCCATACTAGGCAGGTCTTTCACAATCCGTCCCACTAACAGAATATTTGCTCAACCCAATTTTCAATGCTACCCAAGAAATAAGCTTTGACAATTCTACCCACTCATGCGCGAGTCCCACTCAAATCCAACCCCTCTCACTCATGAATTTATCCAACCTAAATTTGAAACTACCCAAGGTCCTAGCTTCAATAACCCTACTAGGCAGACTGTTCCACTCATCAACTACCCTATTTCCAAACCAATACTTTCCTATATCCTTTCTAAATCTAAACTTATCTAACTTGAATCCATTATTGCGGGTTCTCTCTTGGAGAGATATCCTCGTCATTTCACTTCATTAGAGACTGCAGACGACGGGCATTAAACATCTTCAACACACCCAGAGAAGACACTGCTGAGAAGAGATACATAGTCCTTCCCACCAACTCCATTTCCAAACAAGTTTCCAACATTTTTTCTAAGACCTCATTCCGAGTATCCACCTCCACATCCACCACCATTAAGGACATTACCAGTAACAGACAGGAAAAGCTTCAATCCACGGCAGGGGTATACACAATCCCTTGTAATGGCTGCAGCAAATTATACGTTGGCGAAACATCCAGAGACCTACAAACACGCATTTCAGAACACCAGTACGCAGGCAGATCTGACGACTCAAGAAATGCCTGTGTTCAACACCGAAATTTACACAACCATTTAATCAACTACAGAAACGCAAGACTCATCGCCAGAGAAGACAACACGCAATACCGAAGAATCCTAGAATCATCACTCATCTGTATGTCCAACAACTTTAACCAGAACAACGGCTTCTACAACATAGCTGAACCTATTGCCAAGAAACTTCTTCAACGCTATCCCACCTAGAACTCAAGAATGGTACACTGCAGGTCCTTTAAGTCACACTATGTTTTCACACTACTTTTAAGACTCACATGCAGCTTTCTCCATCTGACCCAGCATTCTCCACCTGACTGTACCCTATATATATCTCTATGTTGCTCATTTTCCAGGTAGATCTGTCTGTGACTCGATAAAGCCCACTGCGTGGGCGAAACGTTGTCAATAAAGGATCACATTATACTGCTTATGTGTTTATTTTTCCATTGTGTCGGTATTTTATACCATTTATTTCCATCCTCAAGACCTTATTTATATCCCCTTTGTTAATACCCATTTTCCACTTGTATACCTCGATCATGTCTCCCCTCATTCTACGTCTTACAAGTGAATGTAATTTTAGGGTCTTCAATCTTTCTTCGTAAGGAAGATTTCTAATGCTATGTATTAATTTAGTCATTCTACGCTGAATGTTTTCTAACGAATTTATGTCCATTCTGTAATATGGAGACCAGAACTGAGCTGCGTAATCTAGGTGAGGCCTTACTAATGATGTATAAAGCTGTAATATAACCTCTGGACTTCTGTTGCTAACACTTCTTGATATAAATCCCAGTAATCTATTTGCCTTATTACGTACGCTTAGGCATTGCTGTCTTGGTTTAAGGTTGCTGCTTACCATCACCCCCAAGTCCTTCTCGCAATCTGTATGGCTAAGTTCTACGTTATTTAACTTATAAGTGCTTGGGTTATGGACACTCCCGAGCTTCAGAACCTTGCATTTATCTACATTGAACTGCATCTGCCACTTTTCTGACCACGAATTAAGTTTGTCTAAATCTTCCTGAAGTTCTATGACATCTATGTTTGAATCAATTATCCTACCTATCTTCGTGTCGTCGGCGAATTTGCTCATATCACTAGTAATTCCCTCATCAAGGTCATTGATATATATTATAAATAACAATGGGCCTAAGACTGATCCCTGTGGAACACCACTTGTTACAAGTCCCCATTCGGATTTAACCCCATTTATGCACAAAATTTATGCACAAAATTGTAAAAAGTATTCCTAGCTATTTTAAAAGATTTATCAATTATGTTTCTTGGGTATTTTAAATCATTAGCTATTTCATAAATTTTAGAGATTTCTTCATCTATGAACTCTGGACTACAAATACGTAAAGCTCTCAAAAACATTGAAGAAAAAACCGACACTTTAACTCTATCTTGATGTGAAGAGTAATAGTGTACATAGGAACAATTATTTGTAGGTTTTCTGTAAATTTTAAATTTAAAATCAATGTTACCCTTAATAATAAAAACATCTAGGAAGGGCAATGAGTTATTTACTTCGAATTCAACAGTAAAATTTATAGAATGAGCTAAGCTATTTAATTTAACAAGGAAATGGTTTATATCTACTTCCTTAGGCATATGTTGATGATATTTTGTGCCTTATGCCTAAGGAAGTAGATATAAACCATTTCCTTGTTAAATTAAATAGCTTAGCTCATTCTATAAATTTTACTGTTGAATTCGAAGTAAATAACTCATTGCCCTTCCTAGATGTTTTTATTATTAAGGGTAACATTGATTTTAAATTTAAAATTTACAGAAAACCTACAAATAATTGTTCCTATGTACACTATTACTCTTCACATCAAGATAGAGTTAAAGTGTCGTTTTTCTTCAATATTTTGAGAGCTTTACTATTTGTAGTCCAGAGTTCATAGATGAAGAAATCTCTAAAATTTATGAAATAGCTAATGATTTAAAATACCCAAGAAACATAATTGATAAATCTTTAAAATAGCTAGGAATACTTTTACAATCAAAAGGGACAACCAACCTTATTCAACCAAAAATATGTTGGTTCTCCTTACCATGAAAACTTGGTTGATATGCCTTCCTTTCTTAAGAATTTTAATATCAAAGTTGTATTTAAAAATCTTGATACAGTAAAAAGACTTTTGATAAAAAATTCCCCCCAAAATGCTGACGGATGTGTCTATAAGATTCCCTGTAAAATATGCGATAAAGTTTATTTTGGTCAAACTGGTAAAAGTCTTGAACTAAGATTAAAACAACATAAATATAGCATTAGAACTGGACAAGATTCTAATGCTCTATTTATTCATGTGAGAGATTTTACCCATCCAATTGATTTTCAAAATGCTGAGAAGGTTGTATCAAGCAAGTCCATGGTTGAGAGAAATATAATAGAATCATGTTTCATTAAAAGCAGTTTTGAAAATAATATGAATATTTCTTTTGGTTTATATAAATTGGATTCATTTATAATTAATAAAATTTGGGAAGAATTTAATAATAAATTGGACTAATCTTAATTCTTGGGAAGAGTTTCAGGTCCTTTCTTATTTTCCTCTTCACAGAGTCGTGCGATGTTACGCTACTGTGAGGTGTAGTCTTTGTTAGTGTGATGTGACTGTGAGGTGTAGTCTCGCCCCTTATATAAGCCCTTCTTGTCATGTTTCCTGTTATAGTTCCTTGATAATGTGAGTAGTCACGAAAGCGCTTGGAATTCTTCTATTTTTCATAGTGGTTTTCTTGCATATATATATATATATATATATATATATATATATATATATATATATATATATATATATATATATATATATATATATATATATATATATATATATATATGAAGGAGGGTGTAAATGTTGCAGTTTTATAACTGTAGTGTAAAGCACCCTTCTGGCAAGACAGTGATGGAGTGAATGATGATGAAAGTTTTTCTTTTTCGGGCCACCCTGCCTTGGTGGGAATCGGCCGATGTGTTAATAAAAAAAAAAAAATATATATATATATGCAAAAAGATCACAGTAATCAGGTGATATCAAAATATGCAAGACAACCACTATGAAAAATAGAGGAATTCAAGCGCATTCGTGACTACTCACATTATCAAGGAACTATCTTGATAATGTGAGTAGTCACGAAGCGCTTGGAATTCCTCTATTTTTCATAGTGGTTGTCTTCATATATATATATATATATATATATATATATATATATATATATATATATATATATATATATATATATATATATATATATATAGATAGATACAGGCAACCTATTATCCTTATTTCAAAAACTTAGCCAGTGTTGCCTTGGCTTTAGATTTCTGCTAAACAAAACTCCCAAGAACTTTTCACATTCAGTATGATTAAGTTCTACATTATTTAGTTTATGTGTGGAAGCGTTATATTCTTTACACGGGATTAAGATCTTACACTTGTCCACACTAGATCGGAAAGTTTTCCCCACCATAGCGTTAACTTGTCTAAGTTACTCTGAAGCTCCTCACCCTTGCCTTCAGAATGTATTTTTGTTATATTTTTTTTGTGTTTCGTCAGAGAATATAATTATGTAAATGTTTATTTTCTCGATTAGATCGTCACTGTGGATTACAAAAAAGCCAGATGCCTAAAACTGGCTTCTGTGGACCATCATCTTTGATCACTTCACGGTCTAAGGACCGAAACGTTTTCAGCAAAGGCGTTCTAAGTGAATACATTCCATTAAGTTGTCGGCCTTCATTTGCCTTCTTACTACTTTTCGGCCTGAGTCAGGGTTCCCCACCTGCTGAAAAAGGGTCTCTAAGACCGAAATATACACAGATATCTTTTTCTCCGTGTTACAGTTTTCTTTCCAAGTGGGTTGTCGTTTTTCACCTAATCGGATCTTCAATGACCTTTCAAATTGCCCCGTCTCTCTCTATATATATTTAAAAAAGCAGTACCCGAGATGTGTCCTCAACAGCGACCTTCCGAGAAGTACAATTAGCTTATCCCCTGCGGCTGACACTTAAAAAAAAAAAAATAATGAACATCAGGCTATCAACAATGACAATAACTGGAACGACTAAAAAAAAAAGAGAGAGAGAGAGAGAGAGAGAGAGAGAGAGAGAGAGAGAGAGAGAGAGAGAGAGAGACCATGGTTTTCGAGCGAAAGAGAGGACGGAGTTCCAGGAATTTAGGAGTCTAGTCTTTTTTTTTTTTCAAAAAGTGAGATTGCTTCATTCTCTTGTAGAAAAGTTTTCAGACAAAAGGCTCGCGAGAAGACATGCTTTGTAGTCATCTCGAGATGTTTTAGTTTACATCAGGATAAACAAGAATGAAATGTTTATTTTTTTAATAAGAGTGCCAGTTCAAATAACGAGAAAATCAACAGCAACAACAGCAACACCGACAAATAGTAATAATAACAATAATTTATTAAAAAAAAGCCTCCCTACCAGCTAGTTTTACCCCACAAAAGGAACTGAATTACCCTCGAGGGGCATTTACCCTCAGTGGCTAATTATTATAAGTTGCATTCATAGAGAAGAGCTAAATCCGTAGGGGTCACACAGATCGTGAGGAAAGATATGTAAGAATTAGAAACACATACACACACAGAGAAATCAGTGAAGAGGAGGGGCCAGGAGCTATGAATCGACCCCTGCAACCACAAATAGGTAAGTACACACACACTCACATTGTACCTCAGGCCAGAGAAGCTTGAGTCTTCGCACCTTTTGGCAAACTACTACAATCACAGGGAGCGCCAAACCCGTAGGGGCTCATACCTTTGGGCAAAGTATGCAGTGCTCTACTATGCTAGACCCCAGTGTGGCACCCAGAAAGCTTGACATTGGTTCCAGAGCTTGTGACACCAGGCGAGAGCAACAAGATGCCTCTCCTTCCACCTGTACTGACCTAGTTCCCTGGGAGCTGGAGTTACGGGGATTATATATATATATATATATATATATATATAGTATATATATATATATATATATATATATATATATATATATATATATATATATATATATAAAATATATATATATATATATATATTATATATATATATATATATATATATATATATATATATACACATATATATATATATATATATATATATATATATATATATATATATATAATATATAGGGAGGTACCACGACTAGTAATGACTGTAGACCCAAAGTTTCGGAGAAAGGGAGAGAAAAAGAAAAAAAGAGAGAAACAATCTGGAGCTGTTTGAGTATTTTCTTTTGTTTACATTCTCTTATATTTAATATTTCTTGAAAATATATCAGAAATGCGAAGATGCATGACATCACAAAGTCTGTATATCACACACTCCATCCAGCTTCCAGACAGTGGGTCGTGTGCTCAGAATGCTGTAAGCATTATCTCTCTGATTCACAACACAATCTCTGGAAAAGGAAGGTGGTCGCTCTGGGTTCCTTGGTCTCCGTCAAGAGTTTGTCACCCAACTCTGAACATCTCTTTGGTTACATCCCTGGTAGGATGCATCCATAGACACACCTACCTACCTGTTTTGATCTCTGTTCCTTTCACCATTACAAGCTCTTGAAAAAGTGTTGGCTGCAACACGAAAGGCCTTGAGCTGTCATTCAATTCCTCCTGTGAAGGAGTGAGTGAATGCTACTGAACTGGCCTTCAATTGACTTGGTGGACTTAACTGACAAACCTCTCTCTCTCTCTCTCTCTCTCTCTCTCTCTCTCTCTCTCTCTCTCTCTCTCTCTCTCTCTCTCTCTCTCATTAAGTCAAAACTTCTAAATGGAAAATTACGACCATTCATGTTCGTCAGTCAGATGTGAATTTTCACACCGATTCCATCTTTTCTGAAATGAAAAATTTGGAAATGGCAGTGATTGTAGCGATGGTGGTAATTGTGGTTATGGTAGAAAGGATCGTGGTAGTGATTGCAGCGATGGTGGTAGCTGTGGTACTATCACTATCACTCTCGTCACCGCCACGGTGGTGAGAGTGATAGTGATTTTGGTGATGGTGGAAATTGTGGCAATGGTGGTTGGTGATGGTGACAGTGGTGGTTTTAATGGTGTTAATGATGACAGTGATCGTGAGAGTGATGATGATAATAATAATAATAATAATAATAATAATAATAATAATAATAATTAATAATAATTAATTATGATAAAATGTTACTACTCATAAAACTACTGCTACTACTACTACAACTGATACTACTACTACTAATCACAATAATAATAATAATAATAATAGTCCGCCTGGGCTTTTGTACTAATGTTTGTTTACAGCGTCTTAGAGAAACATTTTCTCTGAAATTCTTGAAAACTGCACCTCCTATATGCTACCGTCTACCGTCTACCGTCTACCCTCACCCCGGCCTGGGTGAGTCCCCTCATGTTAGTGGTACTCTAACTTTCCCTTTAGACACTCGTTTCTCCTACTTATCTTATTGCCTCATTATTCTTCCCTTATTGCCTACGTCATTCCTCTCCCCCTCTACCTCATTAGCCTTACTTTGCTACTTCTCACTTTGTCACCACCCTCTCTCTCTCTCTCTCTCTCTCTCTCTCTCTCTCTCTCTCCCTCCAAGAACCCCCAATGGGGTCTACCTGGAGTCTACCTGGAGTCTACCTGCAGTCTACCTGCAGTCTACCTGGAGGGTATTCCGGGGATCAACGCCCCCGCAGCCCGGTCCACAACCAGGCCTCCCGGTGGATCAGGGCTTGATAAACCAGGCTGTTACTGCTGGCCGCACGTAGTCCAAAGTACGAACCGCAGCCCGGCTGATCCGACACCGACTTTAAGTATCTACCCAGCTCCCTCTTGAAGGCTGCCAGGGGACTATTGGTAATTTCCCTAATGCGTGGTGGGAGGCTGTTGAACAGTCTTGGGCCCCGGACACTTATTGTATTTTCTCTTAGTGTACCAATGGCGCCCCCTACTTTTCATTGGGGGTATTTTGCACATACTGCCCAGTCTTTTACTTTCGTAGGATTTTCCAAGTGTAGATTATGATATATCTCTCTCTCTCGCCAGCGGGTGGGTAATTTACACACATGTTACTATGTATGATAATTTGTGTTCCTGCACTTATGTGTACCTGTACCTACATATACTTATTGTATACTTTCATTTTACTTCCATGTACTTCCATCTACTCCCTTCACACCCGTTCCCTTTACCTACTTTCCTCCCCCTTATCCTCCTCTCCTCTCTCTCTCCCCCTTCCCCAATAAACATGTCACCAGCCAGGTCACTTTAAATGTCCGTCCTGTTGTTGACCTCAAAGTCCCCGTGAAAGAATGCCGCAATACCACCAACTAACTAGGGGGAACTCACGCTCTTACAGTCAGGAAGAATAGAGCACATTTCCTCTGGTCGTCGGTATGGGCTTTGCCTGGGGGTCCATCTGACCCCTCCAGCTGGTTGACCTGTTGTCTCAGAACACTGGAACTGTGCTAGAGCAAGCGAGAATAGCCTT
This sequence comes from Cherax destructor, assembly GCA_009830355.1. NCBI lineage: Eukaryota > Metazoa > Arthropoda > Malacostraca > Decapoda > Parastacidae > Cherax > Cherax destructor. The sequence continues at coordinate 198,131 of WNWK01002652.1, forward strand.
AAAGATTAGACCTTAATAAGGGCGAGTTCAGCGGTAGGGAGGTCAGAGCCTGGTGGCCGGTCCTTTCTGCCCAGTTCACTCCATCCCTTGTGGCCAGTATTGGTAGTGGGTGGGATAATGGAAGGAAAATGAAGAGAGAGAGAAAGAGAGAGATAGAGACAGGCAGACAGAGGGAGAGAGGAGGAAGGGGTGATGAATGGTAGGGGTAAGACGAGGGGGAAGTGAATTAGTTGTTGTAGGGAACGATGGGGGAGGGGGAATTAGAGTGGAGGCAGGGGAAGGGGAATAGGTGAGAGGGAATTAGAGTGGAGGCAGGGGAAGGGGAATAGGTGAGGGGGAATATGTGGGGGGTGGGGGAGGGAGAATAGGTGAGGAGGCAGGAAGCTGAGGAAGCTATGAAGAGGCAAATGCAGGTTCTCCTGTTCCTCTTTCCTTTGTATTAGTGTGTACGTCGTGCTGGCTTGTGTGTATCTCGTGTTGGCTTGTGTGTTCTTCGTGTTGGCTTGTGTGTACCTCGTGTTGGCTTGTGTGTACCTCGTGCTGGCTTGTGTGTACCTCGTGTTGGCTTGTGTGTAACTCGTGCTGGCTTGTGTGTAACTCGTGCTGGCTTGTGTGTACCTCGTGTTGGCTTGTGTGTACCTCGTGCTGGCTTGTGTGTACCTCGTGTTAGCTTGTGTGTAACTCGTGCTGGCTTGTGTGTACCTCGTGTTGGCTTGTGTGTTCTTCGTGTTGGCTTGTGTGTTCTTCGTGTTGGCTTGTGTGTTCTTCGTGTTGGCTTGTGTGTTCTTCGTGTTGGCTTGTGTGTTCTTCGTGTTGGCTTGTGTGTTCTTCGTGTTGGCTTGTGTGTTCTTCGTGCTGGCTTGTGTGTACCTCGTGCTGGCTTGTGTGTACCTCGTGCTGGCTTGTGTGTACCTCGTGTTGGCTTGTGTGTACCTCGTGCTGGCTTGTGTGTACTAATGCTACTACCACCCCAACCTGCAAAATCCTAACCCTTTATTTTGGTCTTTGATTTTTTCTCCTTGCTTAATTGTGACTTGTAATGGTTTAGGTCGGACCGAAACATCGTCACAAGTATTCTTTTTAAGAGCTTCTTGTGATGTGTTCCCATACATAATTCATCTTGAAGATATGTTAACGATTTGTAATTTGCATTTATCGTGGTATGCCTTTCCAGATTTGTAATATATAATTTCTTTCTGTGTACCTGTTCCTGCCAGAGAGAGAGAGAGAGAGAGAGAGAGAGAGAGAGAGAGAGAGAGAGAGAGAGAGAGAGAGAGAGAGAGAGAGAGAGAGAGAAGAATGAGAAAATTTGAAAAGGGAAGGGCTGTCAAAACATAGGTTATTGAGCAAACATTAATTTAATTTAAACACGAAGCAATTCAATTATCTTTGCATCACACACCAGACACCACACACTGTCAGAGCAGTACACCAGACACCACACACTGTCAGAACAGTACACCAGACACCACACACTGTCAGAACAGTACACCAGACACCACACACTGTCAGAGCAGTACACCAGACACCACACACTGTCAGAACAGTACACCAGACACCACACACTGTCAGAGCAGTACACCAGACACCACACACTGTCAGAACAGTACACCAGACACCACACACTGTCAGAGCAGTACACCAGACACCACACACTGTCAGAGCAGTACACCAGACACTACACACTGTCAGAACAGTACACCAGACACCACACACTGTCAGGGCAGTACACCAGACACCACACACTGTCAGAACAGTACACCAGACACCACACACTGTCAGAGCAGTACACCAGACACCACACACTGTCAGAACAGTACACCAGACACCACACACTGTCAGAGCAGTACACCAGACACCACACACTGTCAGAGCAGTACACCAGACACTACACACTGTCAGAACAGTACACCAGACACCACACACTGTCAGAGCAGTACACCAGACACCACACACTGTCAGAGCAGTACACCAGACACCACACACTGGCAGAACAGTACACCAGACACCACACACTGTCAGAGCAGTACACCAGACACTACACACTGTCAGAACAGTACACCAGACACCACACACTGTCAGAGCAGTACACCAGACACCACACACTGTCAGAGCAGTACACCAGACACCACACACTGTCAGAACAGTACACCAGACACCACACACTGTCAGAGCAGTACACCAGACACCACACACACTGTCAGAACAGTACACCAGACACCACACACTGTCAGAGCAGTACACCAGACACCACACACTGTCAGAACAGTACACCAGACACCACACACTGTCAGAGCAGTACACCAGACACCACACACTGTCAGGACAGTACACCAGACACCACACACTGTC
>WNWK01002653.1:0-17500 GCA_009830355.1 Cherax destructor
AATAGTGTACATAGGAACAATTATTTGTAGGTTTTCTGTAAATTTTAAATTTAAAATCAATGTTACCCTTAATAATAAAAACATCTAGGAAGGGCAATGAGTTATTTTCTTGCATATTTTGATATCACCTGTTTACTGTGATCATTTTGCATATATATATATATATATATATATATATATATATATATATATATATATATATATATATATATATATATATATATACATACATACTACACATACATAAACACACACACGGATTTCGGGAAGGAAAACCTGTGTAACAAACCTCCTAGAGTTCTATGATAAAGTAACAGAGGTAAGGCAAGAGAGAGAAGGGTGGGTTGATTGCATTTTCCTGGACTGCAGGAAGGCCTTCGACACAGTTCCTCACATGAGATTAGTAAAGAAGTTGGAAGAACAAGCATGTATAACAGGAAGGGCACTGAATGGATCAGGAATACCTCACAGGGAGGCAACAACGGGTCATGGTGCGTGATGAGGTATCACAGTGGGCGCCTGTGACGAGCGGTGTACCGCAGGGTCAGTCCTAGGACCAGTGCTATTCTTGGTATATGTAAATGACATGACGGAGGGGATAGACTCAGAAGTGTCTCTGTTCGCAGATGATGTGAAATTAATGAGGAGAATCACATCGGAGAAGGACCAAGCAGGACTGCAAACAGACCTGGACAAGCTCGACATCTGGTCTAGCAACTGTCTTCCGAATTCAATCCCACCAAATGCAAAGTCAGGGAAGATCGGAGAAGGGCAAAGAAGACCGCTGACAGAGTACAGGCTAGGCGGACAAAGGCTACAAACCTCGGCAAAGGAGAAAGAACTTGGGGTGAGTATAACGCCAAGCACGTCTCCGGAGGCACACATCAACCAGATAACTGCGGCAGCATATGGGCGACTGGCAAACCTAAGATTAGCGTTCCGTTACCTTAACAAGGAATCGTTCAAGACACTGTACACCGTGTACGTCAGGCCCATACTAGAATATGCAGCACCAGTCTGGAACCCACACCTGGTCAAGCACGTAAAGAAACTAGAGAAAGTGCAAAGGTTTGCGACAAGGTTAGTTCCACAACTCAGGGGTCTGTCCTATGAAGAAAGGTTGAGGGAAATAGGACTAACAACACTGGAGGAAAGAAGGGTCAGAGGAGACATGATAACGACATACAAAATACTGCGGGGAATTAACAAGGTAGACAGTGACAGGATGTTCCAGAGAGGGAACACAGAAACAAGGGGACACAACTGGAAGCTGAAAGCTCAGATGAGTCAAAGGGATGTTAGGAAGCACTTCTTCAGCCACAGAGTAGTCAGGAAGTGGAATAGTCTAGAGAAAGATATAGTGGAGGCAGGAACCATACATAGTTTTAAGACAAGGTATGATAAAGCTCATGGAGCAGGGAGAGCAGAGACCCAGTAGCGGACAGCGAAGAGGCGGGGCCAGAAGCTGAGTCTCGACCCCTGCAACTACAATTAGGTTAGTATAATTAGGTGAGTACACACACACGCACACACACACACACACACGCGCACACGTACACATACACACACACATACAACAGGCCTAGTGTCTAATCGACTTGTGCCTAGGACACAATGGTAACTAAAAGTCAAACTATAAAAGGGGGACTACACGGGTATGAAGAACTTCCTGCAGGAGGTTCAGTGGGACAGAGACATGGAAGGAAAGTCAGTAAACGAAATGATGGAATACTTAACAACAAAATGCAAGGAAGCAGAGGAAAGGTTTGTTTCCAAGGGCAACAGAAATAATGGGAAGTCCAGAACGAGCCCTTGGTTTACCGAAAGGTGCAGGGAGGCAAAGACTAAGTGCGCTAGAGAATGGAAAAAGTAAAGAAGGCAAAGTACCCAGGAAAATATAGAGATTAGTCGTAGAGCCAGAAACGAGTATGCACAGTTATGGAGGGAGGCCCAGCGACAGTACGAAAACGACATAGCATCGAAAGTCAAGTCTGACCCGAAACTGCTGTATAGTCACATTAGGAGGAAGACAACAGTCAAAGACCAGGTGATCAGGCTGAGGAAAGAAGGTGGGGAACTCACAAGAAACGATCAAGAGGTATGTGAGGAGCTCAACACGAGATTTAAGGAGGTATTTACAGTGGAATCAGGAAGGACTCTGGGAAGACAGATCAGAACGGGACACCAACAAGGAATATACAAAGTGTTGGATGACATACACACAACTGAGGAGAAGGTGAAGAAGTTGTTCAGTGAACTTGATACCTCAAAAGCGATAGGACCGGACAACATCTCCCCGTGGGTCCTAAGAGAGGGAGCAGAGATGCTGTGTGTGCCACTAACCACAATCTTCAACACATCCCTTGAAGCTGGGCAGCTACCTGAGGTATGGAAGAAGGCAAATGTAGTTCCCATTTTTAAGAAAGGAGACAGAAACAAGGCACTAAACTATAGACCAGTGTCACTTACGTGTACAGTGTGCAAAGTCATGGAGAAGATTATTAGGAGGAGAATGGTGGAGCACCTGGAACGGGTTCCAGGTGCTCCAGGCACGGGTTCATGGAAGGCAAGTCCTGTGTCACAAACCTTCTGGAGTTCTATGACAAGGCAACATAAGTAAGACACGAGAGAGATAGGTGGGTTGATTGCATTTTCTTGGCCTGCCGGAAGGCCTTCGACACAGTTCCTCACAAGAGATTAGTGCAGAAGCTAGAGGATCAGACACGTATAACAGGAAGGGCACTGCAATGGATCAGAGAATACCTGACAGGGAGGCAACAACGGGTCAAGGTACGTGACGAGGTATCACAGTGGGCGCCTGTGACGAGCGGGGTTCCACAGGGGTCAGTTCTAGGTCCAGTGCAATTCTTGGTATATGTGAATGACATGACGGACAGGATAGACTCAAAAGTGTCCCTGTTCACAAATGATGTAAAGTTATTGAGGAGAATTAAATCAGATGAGGATCAGGCAGGACTACAAAGAGACCTGGACAGGCTGGACACCTGGTCCAGCAACTGGCTTCTCGAATTTAACCCCGCCAAATGCAAAGGCATGAAGATCGGGGAAGGGCAAAGAAGACCGCAGACAGAGTATAGGCTAGGTGGCCAAAGACTGCAAACCTCGCTCAAGGAGAAAGATCTTGGGGTGAGTATAACACCAAGCACGTCTCCGGAAGCACACATCAACCAGATAACTGCTGCAGCATACAAGCGGCGCCTGGCAAACCTGAGAATAGCGTTCCGATACCTTAGTAAGGAATCGTTCAAGACACTGTACACCGTGTACGTGAGGCCCATACTACAGAAAGCACCAGTTTGGAACCCATACCTGGTCAAGCACGTCAAGAAATTAGAGAAAGTGCAAAGGTTTGCGACAAGGTTAGTTCCGGAGCTAAGGGGATTGTCCTATGAAGAAAGGTTAAGGGAAATCGGCCTGACAACACTGGAGGACAGGAGGGTTAGGGAAGACATGATAACGACATACAAAATACTGCGTGGAATAGACAAGGTGGATAGAGACAGAATGTTCCAGAGAGGGGACACAGAAACAAGAGGTCACAATTGGAAGCTGAAAACTCAGATGAGTCAAAGGGATGTTAGGAAGTATTTCTTCAGCCATAGAGTAGTCAGGAAGTGATGTAGTGGAGGCAGGAACCATACATAGCTTTAAGACGAGGTATGGTAAAGCTCATGGAGCAGGGAGAGAGGGGACCCAGTAGCGATCAGTGAAGAGGCGGGGCCAGGAGCTGAGTCTCGACCCCTGCAACCACAATTAGGTGAGTACAATTAGCTGAGTACACTCACACACGAGGAGAGGTTCATGGAAATCGATCTGACGACATTGGACAGGATAAATAGGGGGGACATGATAACGACATATAAAATACTGAGAGATATCGACAAGGTGGACAGAGACAGGATGTTCCAGAGATGGGACACAACAACAAGGTGACACAGTTGGAAGGTGAAGACTCAGATGAGTCATAGGGATGTTAGGAAGTATTTCTTCAGTCAGGGTTTTCAGGAATTGGAATAGTCTGGAAAGTGATGTAGTTGAGGCAGGATCCATACATAGCCTTAAGAAGAGGTATGATAAAGCTCACGGAGCAGGGAGAGTGTGATCTAGTAGCGACCAATAAAGAGGCTGAGCCAGGAGCTATGACTCGACCCCTGCAACCACAATTAGGTGAGTACACACACAGAAGAGCCCTCAAAACCTGTGTCTCATAACACGAGAAGGTTGAAGCCTTATCAAGGAGCACAACAGAGCGAGGCTCCAACAACACGCACACCGCACAAAGCCTGGGTCAGATATCACACGAGCACGCCAGATATCATATGACCCGCTTAATTAAGAGGCTGCTATCACACTTTCCCGCTCCCTGCAGCCCGGCCCAGGGTCGCGTTCACCGCGAGGTCAGACCAGGCAGTGCTTTCCTGAGGTCGCGTTGCTTTAGCGTTCCTTCCCTGGCAGCCTGGTCCGGGGTCGCGTTCCCCGCGAGGGGAGAGCGGGCAGCTGCTCGCGTTGTGTCCTGGTCTGGACAAATAGTTCAGGTTACACCAAACAGCGCCTGAGGCAGAATAAAAGTGAATAGCAATTAATGTTTGTATTTCATTGCCTCTTGTCATTTCATCGACGTCACTGAGCAGCTGACAGCAATTAACATGACCGGACCAGTGACCAGATGTGACTGGTAACCAGATCTAACTAGTGACCGGACCAGTGACCAGATGTGACTGGTAACCAGATCTAACTAGTGACCAGACCAGTGACCAGATAATGAATTTGACAAGTGCAACATTTGGGTATTTTATTTGAAGACGTTTCGCCATCAATACAATACATGGACTTCATATGATGACTAAAAATATATACAGAAAACAGTAGAAGACGAGGAGCAGGTGATGAACACCGTCGTCTTGAAGAATCTGAAGCACAGCCAGGAAGACTGGTGCTTATATACTGTCGTCAGATGAGGGACGGGCAGCAGACGACAACATTGTAACTGGTAGGCGTGACTTCCCTGTGGAAGTAGGTCGTGCCCAAGAGTTGGACCAGGGATAGGCACGTAGGTCGTGGTGATGTCCTCTGTACCAAGATTCCATGATTTTTCTGTGGTATACAGTACCGACAACATGATGAATTAGACACATGTTCAACTTCTGGGTAGGCGAAATTCCGCAGGGAAGTCCCGCCTGTCAGTGACACTTTCTTAGTCTGCTGCACGTCCCTCATCTAAGCTCCACTCTTCCTGCCTGTGCTTCAGAGTCTTCAAGACTACGGTGGTGTTCGTAGGCTTAGGGACTGATTACCTTGTCTTGTACTGTCTTCTGTATATATTTCTACAGTCTTCAAATTACGTTCATGTGTTGTATTGATAAAAACCACTGGATTGCGAAACGTGTACAAGTAAATATATATAACAAGAAGTTGTACATGTGTCTAATTCTTCATCTTGACGGTATAGAATATCACTGATATATAGTGACCAGATCTAAATGGTGACCAGACCAGCGACCAGATCTGAGATCTGGTGACCAGACCAGTGGCCAGATCTGAGATCTGGTGACCAGACCAGTGGCCAGATCTAACTGGCCACCAGACCTGACTAGTGACTTGAGAGGACGTACAACTATAGAAAACTGAAGGCGGCCACTAGAAATTTTACAGAAAGTGAAAAAGATCATTCCCAGACTTCTCTATTTCTCCGGTCTCCCCGAAGTCCACCGAGAAAACAATCCCTCCGGACCTATAACCCAAGTTATGAACTCCTTCTCGTATACATTCACAGAACGACTCAACTAGTTACCCTCTTCATCTCTGGAATAATTCTCCGATTTTTCCCTCGCTTTACATTCGGAGAATTCTATTGGTACAATAAGTACGCTCAAGGTATATAGCAACATGGTTAGTCTTGACGTTAAGTCTGTTCGTCGAGGTTACGTACGAACTTCATCCATATCAAAGTCAAATTTAATATTAATATCCAGAAAATAAGTGGATGGGAGGTGCACTCCTGTGTTGTCAAACTTGTTAGTCGAGTATATGGACAAACAAACACTCCAGACGATCAAACTGCCACCTGTGAACTGACATAGACACAGAGATGACATAGTCACAAATAGGACCAGAAAATAAAGTAATATTTACACCTTTCTTGAGAAGTTGAATCATGTGGTTCACTCTATTAAATTTAAAGTTACATGCTAGTCTAAAGAAGAGAGCCACAAACACTTCACCGTGTACAGGAAGCACACAAACACTTCACCGTGTACAGGACGCACACAAACACTTCACCGTGTACAGGAAGCACACAAACACTTCACCGTGTACAGGGCGCACACAAACACTTCACGGTGTACAGGACGCACACAAACACTTCACCGTGTACAGGACGCACACAAACACTTCACGGTGTACAGTACGCACACAAACACTTCACCGTGTACAGGAAGCACACAAACACTTCACCGTGTACAGGACGCACACAAACACTTCACCGTGTACAGGAAGCACACAAACACTTCACCGTGTACAGGACGCACACAAACACTTCACGGTGTACAGGACGCACACAAACACTTTACCGTGTACAGGACGCACACAAACACTTCACCGTGTACAGGAAGCACACAAACACTTCACCGTGTACAGGACGCACACAAACACTTCACGGTGTACAGGACGCAAACAAACACTTCACCGTGTACAGGACGCACACAAACACTTCACGGTGTACAGGACGCACACAAACACTTCACGGTGTACAGGACGCACACAAACACTTCACCGTGTACAGGACGCATACAAACACTTCACCGTGTACAGGAAACACACAAACACTTCACCGTGTACAGGAAGCACACAAACACTTCACCGTGTACAGGAAGCACACAAACACTTCACCGTGTACAGGAAGCACACAAACACTTCACCGTGTACAGGAAGCACACAAACACTTCACTGTGTACAGGAAGCACACAAACACTTCACCGTGTACAGGAAGCATACAAACACTTCACCGTGTACAGGACGCACACAAACACTTCACTGTGTACAGGAAGCATACAAACACTTCACCGTGTACATGAAGCACACAAACACTTCACCGTGTACAGGAAGCACACATATACTTCACCGTGTACAGGAAGCATACAAACACTTCACCGTGTACAGGACGCACACAAATACTTCACCGTGTACAGGAAGCATACAAACACTTCACCGTGTACAGGAAGCACACAAATACTTCACCGTGTACAGGAAGCATACAAACACTTCACCGTGTACTGGAAGCATACAAACACTTCACCGTGTACTATAAGCATACAAACACTTCACCGTGTAATAGAAGCACACACAAACACTTCACCGTGTACAGGAAGCACACAAACACTTCACGGTGTGCAGGAAGCACACAAACACTTCACCGTGTACTGGAAGCATACAAACACTTCACCGTGTACTAGAAGCACACACAAACACTTCACCGTGTACAGGAAGCACACAAACACTTCACCGTGTACAGGAAGCATACAAACACTTCACCGTGTGCAGGAAGCACACAAACACTTCACCGTGTACATTAAGCATACAAACACTTCACCGTGTGCAGGAAGCACACAAACACTTCACCGTGTACTGGTAGCATACAAACACTTCACCGTGTACAGGAAGCACACAAACACTTCACCGTGTACAGGAAGCACACAAACACTTCACCGTGTACTGGAAGCATACAAACACTTCACCGTGTACAGGAAGCATACAAACACTTCACCGTGTACAGGAAGCACACAAACACTTCACCGAGTACAGGAAGCACACAAACACTTCACCGTGTACAGGTAGCACACAAACACTTCACCGTGTACTGGAAGCATACAAACACTTCACCGTGTACAGGAAGCACACAAACACTTCACCGAGTACAGGAAGCACACAAACACTTCACCGTGTACTGGAAGCACACACAAACACTTCACGGTGTACGGAAGCACACAAACACTTCACCGTGTACTGGAAGCACACAAACACTTCACCGTGTACTGGAAGCACACAAACACTTCACCGTGTACAGGAAGCATACAAACACTTCACCGTGTACAGGGCGCACACAAACACTTCACGGTGTACAGGACGCACACAAACACTTCACCGTGTACAGGACGCACACAAACACTTCACGGTGTACAGGACGCACACAAACACTTCACCGTGTACAGGAAGCACACAAACACTTCACCGTGTACAGGATGCACACAAACACTTCACCGTGTACAGGAAGCACACAAACACTTCACCGTGTACAGGACGCACACAAACACTTCACGGTGACAGGAAGCATACAAACACTTCACCGTGTACATGAAGCACACAAACACTTCACCGTGTACAGGAAGCACACATATACTTCACCGTGTACAGGAAGCATACAAACACTTCACCGTGTACAGGACGCACACAAAACTTCACCGTGTACAGGAAGCATACAAACACTTCACCGTGTACAGGAAGCACACAAATACTTCACCGTGTACAGGAAGCATACAAACACTTCACCGTGTACTGGAAGCATACAAACACTTCACCGTGTACTATAAGCATACAAACACTTCACCGTGTAATAGAAGCACACAAACACTTCACCGTGTACAGGAAGCACACAAACACTTCACGTGTGCAGGAAGCACACAAACACTTCACCGTGTACTGGAAGCATACAAACACTTCACCGTGTACTAGAAGCACACACAAACACTTCACCGTGTACAGGAAGCACACAAACACTTCACCGTGTACAGGAAGCATACAAACACTTCACCGTGTGCAGGAAGCACACAAACACTTCACCGTGTACATTAAGCATACAAACACTTCACCGTGTCAGGAAGCACACAAACACTTCACCGTGTACTGGTAGCATACAAACACTTCACCGTGTACAGGAAGCACACAAACACTTCACCGTGTACAGGAAGCACACAAACACTTCACCGTGACTTGAAGCATACAAACACTTCACCGTGTACAGGAAGCATACAAACACTTCACCGTGTAAGGAAGCACACAAACACTTCACTGAGTACAGGAAGCACTAAACACTTCACCGTGTACAGGTAGCACACAAACACTTCACCGTGTACTGGAAGCATACAAACACTTCACCGTGTACAGGAAGCACACAAACACTTCACCGAGTACAGGAAGCACACAAACACTTCACCGTGTACTGGAAGCACACACAAACACTTCACGGTGTACGGAAGCACACAAACACTTCACCGTGTACTGGAAGCACACAAACACTTCACCGTGTACTGGAAGCACACAAACACTTCACCGTGTACAGGAAGCATACAAACACTTCACCGTGTGCAGGAAGCGCACAAACACTTCACCGTGTACTGGAAGCACACAAACACTTCACCGTGTACAGGAAGCATACAAACACTTCACCGTGTACAGGAAGCACACAAACACTTCACCGTGTACTGGAAGCACACAAACACTTCACCGTGTACAGGAAGCATACAAACACTTCACCGTGTACAGGAAGCACACAAACACTTCACCGAGTACAGGAAGCACACAAACACTTCACCGTGTACAGGAAGCACACAAACACTTCACCGTGTACTGGAAGCATACAAACACTTCACCGTGTACAGGAAGCACACAAACACTTCACCGAGTACAGGAAGCACACAAACACTTCACCGTGTACTGGAAGCACACACAAACACTTCACGGTGTACGGAAGCACACAAACACTTCACCGTGTACTGGAAGCACACAAACACTTCACCGTGTGCAGGAAGCACACAAACACTTCACCGTGTACTGGAAGCATACAAACACTTCACCGTGTACTGGAAGCACACACAAACACTTCACGGTGTACGGAAGCACACAAACACTTCACCGTGTACAGGAAGCACACAAACACTTCACCGTGTGCAGGAAGCACACAAACACTTCACCGTGTACAGGAAGCATACATACACTTCATCGTGTGCAGGAAGCACACAAACACTTCACCGTGTACTGGAAGCACACAAACACTTCACCGTGTATAGTAAGCATACAAACACTTCACCGTGTACAGGAAGCACACAAACCCTTCACCGTGTACTGGAAGCACAAAAACACTTCACCGTGTACAGGAAGCATACAAACACTTCACCGTGTACAGGAAGCACACAAACACTTCACCGTGTACTGGAAGCACACAAACACTTCACCGTGTACAGGAAGCATACAAACACTTCACCGTGTACAGGAAGCACACAAACACTTCACCGTGTACAGGAAGAACACAAACACTTCACCGTGTACAGGAAGCACACAAACACTTCACCGTGTGTAGGAAGCACACACAAACACTTCACCGTGTACAGGAAGCACACAAACATTTCACCGTGTACAGGAAGCACATAAACACTTCACCGTGTACTGGAAGCACACACAAACACTTCACCGTGTACAGGAAGCACACAAACACTTCACCGTGTACTGGAAGCACACAAACACTTCACCGTGTACAGGAAGCACACAAACACTTCACCGTGTACAGAGAGCACAGAAACACTTCACCGTGTGCAGGAAGCACACACAAACACTTCACCGTGTACAGGAAGCACACAAACACTTCACCGTGTACAGGAAGCACACAAACACTTCACCGTGTACTGGGAGCACACAAACACTTTACAATGTACATGAAGCACACAAACACTTCACCGTGTACAGGAAGCACACAAACACTTCACCGTGTACAGGAAGCACACAAGCACTTCACCATGTACTGGAAGCACACAAACACTTCAACGTGTACAGGAAGCACACACAAACACTTCACCGTGTACAGGAAGCACACACAAACACTTCACCGTGTACAGGAAGCAAACACAAACACTTCACCGTGTACAGGAAGCACACACAAACATTTCACCGTGTACAGGAAGCACACAAACACTTCACCATGTACTGGAAGCACACAAACACTTCACCGTGTACAGGAAGCACACACAAACACTTCACCGTGTACAGGAAGCACACACAAACACTTCACCGTGTACAGGAATCACGCACAAACACTTCACCGTGTACAGGAAGCACACAAACACTTCACCGTGTACAGGAAGCACACACAAACACTTCACCGTGTACAGGAATCACGCACAAACACTTCACCGTGTACAGGAATCACGCACAAACACTTCACCGTGTACAGGAAGCACACAAACACTTCACCGTGTACAGGAAGCACACAAACACTTCACCGTGTACAGGAAGCACACAAACTCAGCAAACAAGTGTATGTGCAGTGTTGTTGTCATCGCTGAGCTAGGGTCCATCAAGCAGAGCTCACAGTCTCCCTCCTTCATCAAGATAACTTAACCACCTGGGAGTAATTCTTCAAGTTAAGATAACCAGATTCCTTTATCCAAGTTGGGCTCGTCTAAGTTGAAAAGTAGTGGTAAAGATAAACAAGGCAAGTAACGTCCACCAAGCAACCAAGAATGTGCCATTGTCAGGGGAGTTCCATCATCCTGGAAGTGCCATCATCCAGGGAGTGCCATCGTCCTGTGAGTGCTATCCCGGAAGTGCCATCGTCCTGGGAGTGCCATCATCCCGGGAGTGCTATCGTCTTGGGAGTACCATCATCCTGGGAGTGTCATCGTACTGGGAGTGCCATCATCTCGGGAGTGTCATTGTCCTAGGAGTGCCATCGTCCTGAGAGTCCAATCGTCCTTGGAGTGTCATCATCCTGGGAGTGCCATTGCCCTGGGAGTGCCATCGTCCCGAGAGTTCAATCGTCCTTGGAGTGCCATCATTCTGGGAGTGCCATTGCCCTGGGAGTGCCTTCACCCAGGGAGTGCTATCGTCCTGGGAATGCCATGGTCCTAGGAGTGTTATCATCGTGGGAGTGCTATCACCCAGGGAGTGCCATCGTCCTGGGAGTGCCGTAATCCCTGGAGTGCTATCGTCCTGGGAGTGTCATCGTCCCGGGAGTGCCGTAATCCCTGGAGTGCTATCGTCCTGGGAGTGTCATCGTCCCGGGAGTGCCATCATCTCAAAAGTGCCATCGTCCTGGGATTGCTATTGTCCTGGGAGTGCCATCGCTCTCTGAGTGCCATCATCCTAGGAATGCCATCATCCAGGGAGTGTCATGGTCCTCGGAGTGCCATCATCCTGAGAGTGTCATCATTCTAGGAGTGCCATCATCCTGGGAATGCTATCATCCTAAGGGTGCCATCATCCTAGGAATGCCATCATTTTGGGAGAGCCATAATCCTGGGAGTGTCATCACCCTGGGAATGCCATCATCTGGGAATGATATCATTCTGGGAGTGCCATCATTCTCGGAATTATATTATTCTGAGAATGCCATCATCCTGGTAATACCATCATCCTTGGAATGCCATCATTCTTTGAATACTATCATCCTAGGAGTGCCATCATTCTGGGAATCACATCATCCTTGGAGTGCCATCATCCTGGGAATGATATCATGGGAGTGCCATTATTCTGGGATTGCCATCATCCTGGGAATGCCACCATTATGGGAGTGCCTTCATCCTGAGAGTGCCATCATCCTGGGAGTGCCATCATCTTGAGAATGTCATCATTCTGGGAGTGACATCATCCTGGGAGTGCCATCATCCTTGGAATGCAATCATCCTGGGAATGCCATCATCATGAGAATGCCATCATTCTGGGAATGCCATCATCTTGGGAATGCTTTCATCCTGGGAGTGCCATCATCATGGGAGTGACATCATCCTTGGAATTCAATCACCCTGGAAATGCCATCATCCTGGGAATGCCATTACCCAGGGAGTGCCATCATCCTGGAGTGCCATCATCTCGGAAGTGCAATCATCCTGGGAGTGCCATCATCCTGGCAGGCCATCATCCGGTGAGTGCCCTCATCCTGAAAGTGTCATCACCATTGGAGCGCTATCATTCTGGAAATGCCATCATCCTGGGAGTGCCATCATCCTTGGAACGCAATCATCCTGGGAAAGCCATCATCCTGAGAATGTCATCATTTTGGGAATGCCATCATCCTGGGAATGCCTTCATCCTGGGAGTGCTATCATCCTGAGAATGCCATCATTCTGGGAATGCCATCATCTTGGGAATGTTTTCATCATGGGAGTGCCATCATCATGGGAGTGAAATCATCCTTGGAATTCAATCACCTGGTAATGCCATCATCCTAAGAGTGCCATTAACCAGGAAGTGCCATTATCCTGGAGTGCATCATCTCGGAAGTGCAATCATCCTGGGAGTGCCATCATCCTGGCAGGCCATCATCCGGTGAGTGCCCTCATCCTGAAAGTGCCATCACCATTGGAGCGCTATCATTCTGGAAATGCCATCATCCCGGGAGTGCCATCATCCTTGGAATGCAATCATCCTGGGAAAGCCATCAGCCTGGGAGTGCCATCATCATGTGAATGCCTTCATCCTTGGAATGCAATCATCCTGGAAAAGCCATCAGCCTGGGAGTGCCATCATACCGAAAGTTTCATCACCCTGGGAAAGCCATCATCTGGTGAGTGCCATCATTCTGGAAGTGCCATCATCCCGGGGGTGCCATCATCCTGAGTATGCCATCATCATGAGAGTGTCATCATTATGGGAATGCCATCATCGCAGGAGTGCCATCATCCCGGGAATGTCATCATTCTGAGAATGTTATCATCCTGGGTATGCCATCATCCTGGGGATGCCATTATCCTGGGAATGCCATCATTCTGGGAATGCCAATATTTTGGGAATGCAATCATCCTGGGAATGCCATCATTCCGGGAATGCCATCATTCTGGGAATGCTATCATCCTGGGAATGTCATCATTCTGGGAATAGCATCCCGAAAATGCCATCATCCTGGGAATGCCATCATTATGGGAATGCCATCTTCCTGGAAATGTCATCATAATGGGAATAGCATTCTGGGAATGACATCATACTAGGAATGGCATCATCCCAGAAGTGCAATCATCTCTTGAATGCCATCATTCTGGGAATGCCAATATTCTGGGAATGCAATCTTCCTGGGAATACCATCATTTTGGGAATGCTATCATTCTGTAAATGCCATTATTCTGGGAATGTCATCATCCTGGGAATGCCATCATTCCGGGAATGCCATCATTCTGGTAATGCTATCGTCCTGGGAATGCCATCATCCTGGGAATGCCATCATCCTGGGAATGTCATCATACTGGGAATAGCATTCTGGGAATGACATCATCCTAGGAATGGCATCATCCCAGGAGTGCAATCATCTCGGAAATACTATCATTCTGAGAATGCCATCATCCTGGGAATGCCATCATCCCGGGAGTGCCATCATCTCAGGAATGCTATCATTCTAGGAAAGCTATCGTCCTCAGAATGCTGTCATCCTGGGAACGCCATCATCCTGGGAATGCCATCACCCCGAGTGTGCCATCATCCAGGGAATACCATCTTTCTGGGAATGCCATCATCCCGGAAGTGCGATTTTCTTGGGAGCGCCATCATCCTGGGAGTGCCATGTTCATTCGTGTGCTATCATCCCCGGAGTGCCATGGTCCTTCGATTGCCATGATCCTGGGAGTGCCATCATCCCGAGAGTGAGATCATCCCGAGAGTGCCATGGTCCAGGAGTGAAGAAAACAGGTAAAAACCATCACCTGTCTCTCTGTTGTCTGTCACACCAGTATTAACAGATGCGTCTTCAAAAACCACGAGCACCTGTCACCAGGAAGTGGCCATGTGTTTACCAGACACGTGTCACAAGAGAGAGGCCAGGTGTTTACCAGACACCTGTCACCAGGAAGTGGCCAGGTGTTTACCAGACACCTGTCACCAGGGAGAGGCCAGGTGTTTACCATACACCTGTCAACAGGGAGAGGCCAGTGTTTAACAGACACCTGTCACCAGGGAGAGGCCAAGTGTTTACCAGACACCTGTGACCAGGAAGAGGCCAGGTGTTTACCAGACACCTGTCACCAGGGAGAGGCCAGGTGTTTACCAGACACCTGTCACTAGGGAGAGGCCAGGTGTTCACCAGACACCTGTCACCAGGGAGAGGCCAAGTGTTTACCAGACACCTGTCACCAGGGAGATGTCAGGTGTTTACCAGACACCTGTCACTAGGGAGAGGCCAGGTGTTTACCAGACACCTGTCACCAGGGAGAGGCCAGGTGTTTACCAGACACCTGTCACCAGGGAGAAGCCAGGTGTTTACCAGATACCTGTCACTAGGGAGAGGCCAGGTGTTTACCAGACACCTGTCACCAGGGAGAAGCCAGGTGTTTACCAGACACCTGTCACCAGGGAGAGGCCAGGTGTTTACCAGACACCTGTCACTAGGGAGAGGCCAGGTGTTTACCAGACACCTGTCACCAGGGAGAGGCCAGGTGTTTACCAGATACCTGTCACTAGGGAGAGGCCAGGTGTTTACCAGACACCTGTCACCAGGGAGAGCCAGGTGTTTACCAGACACCTGTCACCAGGGAGAGGCCAGGTGTTTACCAGACACCTGTCACCAGGGAGAGGCCAGGTGTTTACCAGACACCTGTCACCAGGGAGAGGCCAGGTGTTTACCAGACACCTGTCACCAGGGAGAAGCCAGGTGTTTACCAGACACCTGTCACCAGGGAGAGGCCAGGTGTTTACCAGACACCTGTCACTAGGGAGAGGCCAGGTGTTTACCAGACACCTGTCACCAGGGAGAGGCCAGGTGTTTACCAGATACCTGTCACTAGGGAGAGGCCAGGTGTTTAACAGACACCTGTCACCAGGGAGAGGCCAAGTGTTTACCAGACACCTGTGACCAGGAAGAGGCCAGGTGTTTACCAGACACCTGTCACCAGGGAGAGGCCAGGTGTTTACCAGACACCTGTCACTAGGGAGAGGCCAGGTGTTCACCAGACACCTGTCACCAGGGAGAGGCCAAGTGTTTACCAGACACCTGTCACCAGGGAGAGGTCAGGTGTTTACCAGACACCTGTCACTAGGGAGAGGCCAGGTGTTTACCAGATACCTGTCACTAGGGAGAGGCCAGGTGTTTACCAGATACCTGTCACCAGGGAGAGGCCAAGTGTTTACCAGACACCTGTGACCAGGAAGAGGCCAGGTGTTTACCAGACACCTGTCACCAGGAAGAGGCCAGGTGTTTACCAGACACCTGTCACTAGGGAGAGGCCAGGTGTTCACCAGACACCTGTCACCAGGGAGAGGCCAAGTGTTTACCAGACACCTGTCACCAGGGAGAGGTCAGGTGTTTACCAGACACCTGTCACTAGGGAGAGGCCAGGTGTTTACCAGACACCTGTCACCAGGGAGAGGCCAGGTGTTTACCAGACACCTGTCACCAGGGAGAGGCCAGGTGTTTACCAGACACCTGTCACCAGGGAGAGGCCAGGTGTTTACCAGACACCTGACAACACCTATAAGGAATTTAATGACGAAGATAATAGTCAATTAATTATTTGCAGAAAGTAGAGCATCTCCTGTATGTTGGTGGAGGTGAGAATATCCTCCTGTCATTTCTAAACAAATATTACACAAATAACCGGCACAGACTGTGACATGACCTGATGCTTTACGCTTCTGCTTGCCTCAAAGAGAGTTTTTTCCCTCATGCTATCTGTTGCTAGCCTTGCAACACTGAATTGCCCCTGACGACATACATATATATATGTATATATATATACATATATATATTTAATTATTTATTTATTTATTTTTATTATCACATAGGACGTTTCCCACCAAGGTAGGGTGGCCCGACAAAGAAAAACTTTCATCATCATTCGCTCCATCACTCTCTTACCAGAGGCGTGCTTCCGCTACAGTTATAAAACCGCAATACACACACAACCCGCTAAAACTGTCTACCCTACGTCCAACTTTCACAGTCGCCGTCTGGTTGAATCCTCCCTTATACACAACTTTCCCTGTATGAATCTTAGCCCTGGCTTTGTCTCTGTTGATGCTTTCCTCTCCCATTACATTGTTAAATGCTCCAAACTTCAGAACACCCGTGACTTAACCTGATTCCTTCCCCTTCTATCTCTTCCTCATTCTCCTTTCTCCTCTGGGTTTTCTTTCTTTTATTTTGCCTTGTATTTGTCCTTCTTTATTTTATTTTCATTTTTCCCCATCTGTTTTCTTGTTCCTACCCTATGTGGGCCGCCACCTTCATTGCAGTGCTCCTTTCCTAGATTATGACTGACTCCACTACTACTACTACTACTACTACTACCACTACTACCTTCATTATTACCCCTCCACCCCTTTCTTGTGCCCTCCCCTGTCTGCCTGTCTATAAATACCCCTTTTACCTGTCCATTGTGTTAGTGTGACTTTGTAAATGGTCCAAGTCGGACCGAAACGTCGTCGTAAGCTCCTCTCTTTTTATATGTGCGGGTTGTGTGTGTATTGTTCCAGTCACGGTATTGTGCCTTTTTTGTTATTTATAAAACCGCAA